>CAAKHG010014472.1:0-22396 GCA_901007715.1 Dactylopterus volitans
CCCACCATGTCTCTCCTTCTCTCTCTCTCTGTCACACACACACACACACACACACACTCTCTCTCTCTCTCAGCACTGACAGTGGGGAGACATGGCGAGGCACCGAGGATCAGGGAAGCGCCATCTTTGGGAGGGTGAGTCTGACTGGCCTTCATTCATGTCGCCTCCAGCTGTCAGTGATGTCAGCCAGGATTCATTGGTGGAGGCCACTTAACTGACCCGCTGCTTTCTGGGCTGTTGTTTTTTTTCAGCATCATATACACCAATCAGCAATTACATTAAATCCACTACATGTTCACCATAGAATATCATGCAATGGCCCTCTAACAAATTCTCCCTCCCTTACGCTGAAATTTTACTAAATCTGTGGACTGTACTGGGTTACACTGAGAGGGGTCCCTAATATTTTGGTTATCCTAACACATATAACACATACACCTCCCAGTATAACCTAGTACAAGTCAATAGCAACAAGAGTAACACATCAGTAATCATCCCATTAGGTCACAAACATCCATTTTTCCCAGTATTGCAGAACTTAGCAACAAAATAGCATCCGAGTGGCCATAGAGATAAAAACCTAAATATTAAAAGCACATTTTGCAACATCGACTAATAGAAATGCTACTGTATGAGCATGAAATACAGTTACATACCATGTTTTGATTGATATATGGCCAAGATTCCTATCCTTTAAATATAAATACTGATTAGGGCTGCACGATCCTGGGAAAAATGAGACTCACGATTTTTTGGCTTATAATTGAGATCGCGATTGTCTCACGATTTTTTTCAACACAAAGATTTATTGTGTTTGCTTATTTGCTGCTACAAAAGGAAAAGTAACAAAAGTTATACATAAATAACAAACATCCTGTAATAACAACTATGATTGTGCTTGATACAAGACACAAGGGCAAGTCACACACACTCTGCTCAGGGAGCACTGCTGTTTTTAGCTTAAATGTGACAGCCCGACACTGTAAAACCAATAAACTTCTTGTCTTCTCTTAATAAATACTTGCGGGGGGGCTGTGTAGCACTTGTCTAGGCTGTTAATCATTTTCCTAAGTCCCTCAATTTAAACAGTGTTGATTGGAGCCATAACTTTAGCCAGGTAATAGGTGACGGCCTCTGTCATCTGCTTGTGTCTGTGGGAGGGTGACAGGTATGAAGGTGGCCTGTATCAGGTTCCCATTATTGAGGTCTGGGTGGTGGAGCAGGAGGGATTTTCTGCCGTCGCTATCCGGGCCTTTAAAGCTTCCTCATATTGCACTTGGCGGTGTGGTGTAAGGTGCTTGTGCAGGTCTGTGGTGTCGCGCTGCCGTGCTCACACGATGGCAGAACTCTGCTCACACATGACGTCACTTTGACTTTCATCGTCTTCTTGGAAGCTGAAAAACCTCCACACCACTGAACAGTTGTGGGGGTTGTCGTGTGGTTCTCACCGCCACCGTCCTCGTTTTCTTCTGTGTTCCTCTTTGCAACTTTCCCGCCTCATGCTGATGGCTTTCGCTGACCTTTGAACTGCAGACTGTGGCTCTGCATCGCGTAGTGTGACGCTGCCTCGCTGGGAGCGCTTGTTTTCATGCAGATGACGACCCGGGACAGGCTGGCAGAATCGCCCTCATTGAAAAGTGAGATCGCATATGCATATGAATGAATTGAGATCATGATTTTATTTCAATTAATAATACAGCCCATATACTGATTAGGCTTTGTTTTTTCCCTCTGATGCGTGTAAGTGGGATGACCAAAATATTAGGGACACCTTGTCCCAATAACAATCATTCAAATATGTCAACACCTCTCTCAAACACATTCAATAAAAAATGAACATAAAACTCCTCCTGAAGGGAGAACTGATTGCAGGGCTGTTGTATTATACTCTATGGTGGACACGCGCTGGTCGTAATCTTATGGCTGATGTGTTGTATTATACTCTATGGTGGACACGCGCTGGTCGTAATCTTATGGCTGACTGGTGTCTGTCAGCATTTATACTCTGGAACATGCATCTGACGCACCGAGCTTGCCAGTGAGGAACCTGAGTGCATGTGGACTATATCTCCACTCAATTTGCTGGCGTCACCCCGATGTCTTCCCCAGCCCCCGACAGAGATCAGGTTCATCTGTCCAAACACAAATGCTACAGGTGAATTTCATTCTCACTCTGCTCTGCTGTAATCTGAAGCATTACATCACACGAGGTGTTAAAACTTGCTGACAAGATGAGCAAGCTGAGCCGGGGTGTGATGCACGAACACAAATATCGACTCAGCGAAAAAGGCCTCGCTGTGTATGAGTAATCCAGAGCTACTTGTCCTGTCTACCACACAGCAGCACTTTCTCAAACAAAGCAATAAAGTCTCTGACAATGCAAAAAAAAAAAAAAAAAAAAACAAAGTCCAATGCCAAACACACCTGTGATAAAATTACTGAGGCACAAGGAAACATTATGCAAGTAGTTAAGACCACTGCAATGAAATGAGGAGTGAGGGAGGCCGATGGTTCCAGCCTTCACACTTAAATGCTGCGTCTGCACAACAAAGGCCATAAGCTGCCTGACAATATGAGGCTCCATAAAGGATGAGGGTCTTAGATACATTAAATCAACAGTAATGGCAAACGGGGCTGCATTTATAGATCCTTTTCTCTACCTTAATGATGGTGGCAGTGTATTATTATTGCCTCGTTTGCCCGTTTATGCTCGCATCCGCACGCTGGCGGCTGCCACGACATGTTCCTGCGCTTCAGGACCAACTAGTGGTTTGATGTTGCTCGAGAACACTTGGACAGACTGGCGGAGCTGGAGAGGGCAGGGGTGCACAGCAGGGGTGTCAAACAAGGCGCCGTTCCATGCTAAAAACCACAATGGTCACAGTCCAGGACCTGGGCCTTGCCAGAGTCGTTATCGGCCATGCACTGATGCTCACTCCTCCGTGTTAAGTGCCTGCCAGTCCATCAGCCGAAACCTTTGTCAAGTGCAGGCTGCTTGATCGTTTGACACAACAATGTTAGCAGAGCCAGCTCAGAACAGCCAGCTTCATGTTGAAGTATGGCAGGACGGCACAGTACAGTACTGGATTATCCTTATCACTGTGTAGCTACCGTTGTTAGGAGCCATGGTTTTATCATGGTTTAAATAATTCAGTATAAGCTTTTACCCCATTTGGTGTTCAAAAAAAAAAAAGACAGGATGTTTGGCAGCCTTTTCAGTTTTACTAGCTAGCATTAGCTAGCTGTAGACCACGAGCATCTTGCAGCCTGCAAACATCGCTTGTCCCACAACGCTGTCAATGACGAAAAATGAACTTCTTCAAAAGCAAATAATCAACGGATAAAAAAACATAAAATGTTTCCATACCGCTGCTGTGATGTCATCCAAGTGTCCGTAAGTTGATGAATTTCAAATTGGCTGCAAACAGCATCATTTTCACCATGTTTTTAACCTAAATGCAGCTGATATGTTGGCAGCCTGCAGCCACATCGGCGGCCTCTTTCACAGTCACGCACACACACGGCACTCGACATCTGTGCAGACCAGAACTTTCATTTTTGGGGAAACTATCCTTTTACTCATATGCTAAGACAAGCTAGAAGGAGAAATTAGGCGGTCAGTGAACAGAACGTCACCATGATGCACTCCAAAAAGCTGTGGGACAGCATGAAGGCAATAACCAGCAGGACTTAAAAAACAGCTCACCATCTCTGATGATCTACAAGAAAGCAAATGAACTTGATGACTTTTATCTGAGATTTGAAGCTCATGACTTCTCTTCTGTAGGTAAAGATGTTTCAGAGACAAATCTCTTTTACTCAGCAGGATGCAACACTCGATGGACCCTCACAACATGAGCTAAGGAGTTGCACCTGCATGGTTCCCCATCTTCCACACCGTCCCCACTCTGTGGAGGAAATCAGCCATGGCACCGTTGCTCTCCATCATTATGAAATGTTTTGAGATGGTGGTGGTGTCATTTCTTAATCAAGATGTCGAAGTGTTTTTAGATCCATTTCAGTTCTGCTTATAAGCCGGGGGCGGGGCACAGATGGCCGTATGAATAGCATCGCACATCTGGTCACCAAGAATCCTCCAGATGTTTACTGACCAGATGTGGGTCCCCCCGAGGCCTATGCAGGCTTACAGTTTGCTGATTTTTAGCTCAGCTGTTAACACTCGGCAGCCTCCCACTCTCATCCAGAAACTGGAACACATGAATGTCATTCTCTTAGTTTTTTTTAATGCTGCGTTTTAACTAACCACGTGTTCGGGTCAACGATGCTCTCCAAGCCCAAGTCGATCAGCAGTGGTGCTCTTCAGGGCTGCATCAGTCCTCCTCACATTAGATAAAAAAAACTGCACAAGCCTCAGGGCTCTCAGATGCAGGTTGAACCATTACAAACAGTCGTTCTTGCCAGTGTCAGTACAGACGTGCAATGCAGCCGGCGCCCAGTCCGATGTACAATGTCACCAATGTGTACACTGGTCAGCCATAACATTATGACCGCTGACAGGTGAAGAGAATGGCACCTTGGGTCCTGCCATCCATGTGGATGTTCCTCTGACACGTAGCAGCTACCTAAGCTTTGTAGCAGACCATGTCCCCCCTCTCATGGAAACGGTATTCCCTGATGGCAGTGGCCTCTTCCAGCAGGATAATGCTCCCTGCCACAAAGCAACAATGCTTCAGGAATGTTTGAGGAACACAACAACCAGTTCAAGGTGTTGACTCGGCCTCCAGGTTCCCCAGATCTCAGTCTGATCCAGCATCTGTGGGATGTGCTCCACGAAGGAGTCTGATCCATGGAGGCTCCACCTTGCATCTGCATCTGAGGTGCAGGACTTAAAGGATCTGCTGCTAACATCTTGGTCCCAGATACCACAGCACACCTTCAGAGGTCTAGTGGAGTCCAGGCCTCAATATGTAAGGACTGTTTTGGGGGCAGAAGGGGCATCTCCACAATATTTGGCAGTTCCAAAGTGTAAGTCTGTCTTAACCTAAAGTTACATGGCACTACTTTGAATTTAATGCCTCACGTGCAGTCCCAGCAAACGTGATACATGGAAGGGTATGGGCTCTGTCGAATTGTTTTTCCCTTTATTTTCTAGCAGAGCTTGATAAACCTGCAGTCAGCATGTTGCACAGAGCGTGGCAACTCCAGTGGGGTATTTTGTAAGGTAAGCGGCCCACTGGACAGTCACACTTTTAGATGCCGATCAGATTCCTGCTCCGGTAATATTCAAGTGCAGCAACATTGGCTGATGCCCTGCTGCTAAAGTATGTTGTTTCTTGTGAGTCTCGCTGCTCTGTAGTCTCACCTGTGTCTTTCATTGGTTGTAACAGTGTCTTTAATTAGTGTCACCAGTCTCTCATTAGTCCCACCTGTCTTGTTTGTCTATTCTGTGCCTCATTTGTCTAACTGGTGACTTATTCGTCTCACCAGTGTCTTGTTAGTCTCACCCATGTTTTGTTAATCTCGCCTGTGTCTTGTAAGTCTGACCAGCGTCTCTTGCTGGTCTGACTGTTGTTCCATCAGTCTTCCCTTCTTGTCAGCCTTACTTGTGTTGTCTCACCTGTGTCTTGTCAGTCTCACCAGCATCTAATTTGTCTCACCTTTGCCTTGGTAGTCCAACCTCTTTCCTGTTAAGCCGCTTTCCCACTGCCTGCAGAACCCCTTCAAACCCGGAAACAATCGTCTCCTGTCTGCAGTGGGAAAGGCTCCGATCGGCATTCAGGCACAGGTCAAATGACTCTGCAAATAGACACAGGTTTTTATTGGCTCACCTCCGATTGGCTGCATAGGGAACAGCACACCCGGATCAGCGTGCTAATTTACGGGATGAGGTTAGTGTAACGTGCTGACGGCGCGCCGGTAACTTGGGGCAACACACAGCTACGGTTTACGAGCATCACTGGTTTTGTCTTTATGGTTACAAGATGGCTTAGCGTTGCCCTCGTTTTGCCATCGCAGCCACAAACTCTGTCCACCTTCGTCTCATCGGCGCTCGAATATTGCCCAGTCTGCACTGAGATTGTATAGTTTGAAAGACAAAAGTAGAAAGTACAGGAAACACAGAGTTGACCACCGTCTCCATGGCTTCCATGCTCCTTTCCATTGATTATAGCATGCTGATGAAGTCATCAACGTGACGTCACCAGAAAAAAACCCTGTAAACAGTGATGCAGCTCATCTGCTGGCCTTTGCCTGCTAGCAATGGGAAAGGAGTCACTTGCCAATTGTTAGAAAGTTTGCTCGTGTTTAAAAACCCCACTTTCAAGCACTCGCCAGTGTCTCGTTAGTGTGGTTTCTGTCTCAGTAGTCCCGCCTATGTCTCATTAGTTTCACCTGTATCTCGTTTGTGTCGCCTGTTTCCCTGTTCTTGTTCTCTACGGTGTCTTGTCGGCCTGTCTACTCTGACAGCTGCCGCCTCTCTAGTTTAACAGTAATCTCTCGTTAGTCTCACTTGTATCTCTTTAGTATCACCAGTGCCTCGTTAGTCGAACCGGGTTGTCCATCTTGTGTCTTGGGAGTCTGATTGGCGTCTTCATCGTCCCGCCCGTCTCACCTCTGACCCGCTCGTCCGTCTCCGTGGTGCTTCGCCTGCATCAGCGTGCCGTTTTTCAGCTGTTGGTCATTCGTCCTTTGTGTCGTACGGTCCAGCCTTCATCTTACTATTTACAGGACTTTTGCTTTCTCTGGCTGCATCTTCACCAGCTTTCATTTGTTTCATTCTTCATTCTCGTGTGAAGGGATAGGGTTCAGTCCATCCACCACTGTGCGCCAGCTGATGCTGACTCGAGGCGGATGACTCTATGTTTGTTACTCTTATGGTGCTTTATGGTTTTGGCTCATGATGGACGAAAAACAAATCTCTCAACTAGCGTAGAACATGGCTGACCTAAAATGGTTCAAAAATGATCTTACCGTCGAGGAGTGATTGTAATGCAGGTACATTGAGTTAGCTGGTCTTAGCACTTTTGCTTGTAATTAATTTAATATGATTTCATGGAACCTTTTGAGAAAATTGTATGAATCAATCTTTGTCCCTGATCATGGAACATCACGTTTGACCACAGCGGTGGACTTTCTCCAGGCACAGCTTTATTTTCTCACAGTGTATTAAGAAGTCATGACACAATATGAGCAACATTTACAAAGAATGAAGTCACAGCTGACAGACACTATTTATATGGCTTGAGGAGAATGCAATACGAAGCATTATGCCAAATTAGTTCATGATAATCATACCGTAACACGATCTTTGACCATGTCATTGAGGTTGTTGGACTGAAAGTTCCAGCATTTGATTTTGAAGTCTTAAGCTGCTTGCAAGAAGGGCTGTGAAACATGAAAATACAGTGAAATGAATAATTTGATTTGCACTTTACAAAGATTAAAAAGCGATATAAACGTACACTCAACGGACAATTATTTTTGATGCCAAGTCAGGGGACTGTTGAAGCAAGAAGCCCTATGGAAACTACTTTAGCCATCGGCGCTAGCGCTTAGATACAGCTTTGTCAAACGTGCAAATTCTTGAAAATATGTTTAGCTCTCAAAGTGTCTACAGCATTACACTTAGTGATGCAGTGCATTCATGTGTTAATAACCTGTGGTAATGTAAATATTAAGCATATTCGGTTTAAGCATATTCAGTTCATAATTTGGATTTATTTTCCCAAATGAAAAAAAAACCAAAACAAAAATCTTTTACGAAACAAAACTATCCCAAAAGGTGGTTATACAGCATTAGACAAACACCGCGTTAAAAATCAATATATTATATCTAAAAGCATTATAAGGAGAATCAGGCTATTGTATCGCATCAGGCCTTTTTTTCCAAGCCTTCTGGAAACAATGCATCAGAGGAATATTTGTCATCAGCACATGCCGAAAGAATCACGTGGCTGTAGAAGCAGCGAGAGCCCGCAGCGAGGCGTCTGCTCCCGAGGCAGCGGCAGATATGTTTGTTAGCAGAGGCTCTCAACCCAACCAGCTGATTCCATAGACTCCTCCAAGATATTTCCATAACATGTAAGAACATATTAGCCAGTATTTGCATCGGGTATATGTGGACCAGTCAGACCACATTATTCCTCACTTCATTCATGAAACGAACTCGGGACCAGCTCAGGTTAAGATGAGACTTTGCACAGTGGCCCAGCCTGGCATGTGGCCGCTTTGGCTAAAACAAACCGCGGAAGGCATCCCATGAAAAACAACACTGAAGGGCTAACATAGTAACATGGTTGATTCCGCATTATACTTTCTTGCAGTTAAACTATTTCCACCAGTTCAGCGACGTCGTCCTCAGCATTCTGCCCTAATTGCAATGGAACGTGCCAAAGGCTTCGAATTCTGTCAGGTTGAAACTGTGGATTTCCATGTCTCGCGCTGCACTGAGGTTCTATACGTTTTTCTTTTCATGAATATGAACAGGCCTCGTTTGTACTACATCGCAAGAAAGGTCTTCATTTGCTCTATATAAGCTGCTCTATGTAAGCTGCTCTATATTAGCTGCTCTGTGCTGCGCCCGGGGTGGAGGCGGTGGCGACGACTCACCAGCCCACCAATGACAGAGAGGCAAAGACGTGTATTAAAAGTCTCTGCGTTCATCTCTCAGTGCTTTGCTACACTGTAACCGAGCTCTCCCTTTCTCTCCTGCGGCTGCTTCTACATTAGCTGCTTTATTTTACTGTTTCACCGTCAGCTGTTTTTGGGAGTCGTGTTAAGTTCCTGCTGATGAAAACAAATGCTTCCTGATTTGCTGCCTCATAGTAAGAAAAGGGACCTTAAATAACCAGGCAACAGGGGCTTTCTCTGTAAATAAACTACGGGAAATGAAAGATACTCCTTTGACCACTAGTCACAGTGATTTATCAGTCCACTTCTCTTTGTGCGTCATCGGTGAAAAGATACGCTCTCAAGCAGGTAGCCCTGTTGTCATGGAGACAGACCAAGCTGAGCCAAGCCAAAACCTCATAAGCGTCATGGTACACAAGTAATGCACAAAGATGCCTCCAATATATCATTAGACAAGTTCCGAGTGGTCGCCTTTTATATATTTCGAAGAACTGATTTACAAGTAATTGGGGAGGCGAATCAAGTGGGTGATTAAATAGGGAAACACTATAACTGTGTGGTTTGTACATCTTTTTTACATGTTTCTCATATGTAACATTTACGATGGACTGAATCATTACCGACTTCATCATTAACATTAAAACTGTACATCCCCAATTCCATACAAAAAGGTATTCTAAGAGTTATCATTAAGAAAACATTGTTTGCATAGATTGACGTGGCTTTTGGTGCATCCTTTGTTTAGATGGCTGTAGGTTGTTTAACGGCTGTCTCCATGAACCTCCCTCTCAGCAGCGTGCACCTGCTGTTTTATGATTTTATATCATGTCGGGAATCGCAGGCGTCACTATGTTATTTCTAGGTGTTTGTGAGAAGTTTTCCTGTGGTTGTTCTTGGTCTCTGTGTGGCCCCCCATCTGCCACATTTCCATAACTACACTTAAGTTCTGAGATTAAAAAACAAACAAACAAACAAACAAACAAACAAACAAAAAAAACAACCTTTAAACTACTTGAACTAGAACTCAGGCCCTTTAAGTGTTTTTGTGTCACAACAAGCCAAAGATGCTAAGAGTGGGCGCTGCAGTGCTGGTGATCTCGTGAATGTCAAAGAGGTTTTGGGGGCTGAATTTTGTCTATTTTCTATTTCCATGAATTTCAAATTGATAAAGAGCGTCACGGTCTACACGTTTCTTAGTGGATTTGAGCATCCCACAATTCCTTCATGATGCGAAAGCGGCGTGAACAGCAGAGCATTAGCTGACTGACGCGAGCTTCTGACTAGCTTAGCTCCTTGGTGCCAGCCTCCCTTAAACGTAGCTGCGTTACCGTGGTTACAGCTGCATCTCACTGACGGCGTGTGGGTGTCATGAAGCAATCCGACAAACGTGTCACATTAGACGTCCAAATGATCTGGTCAATCTACGAACCGAGGACAAAAAGGAAGCGGCATGACGACGGCGTGCACGCAAACGCACTCGGACGGAGACGGACAGTGAAGGGAGGTGCATGTCATTTGTGTACAAACAAGCAGCTACAGTTGGTCGGACTTTACCAACCCTCTGCGAGATGTGAAAAATGCCACGCAGCGGTTTGGAGATGCCGCAGGGCGCACCTCACAATGAATTTCGCTGCATTCGTTTCACGCCGAATCTTTCACGTGCAACGGGTCTCTATTGGCTATGTGGCTTCATCGGTTTGCTCAGAAAGGAAATGCGCAAGGTGAAGTTTGGATCGACGCGTTTGCGAGGGTGAGTGAGCTGCCGGCTAGCGTCGGTGTCAGTGCTCTCACTTTCTGATACGCGTGTGTATAAAAGTGTGGCTGCTGGAAAACAACCGGTTTTTGCTCATGACGGTTCACGGTTTCACGGGAGTTACAAATTCATTTCCATGCAGGACGTGGCTGCTGTGACCTCAGCAACCATCACGCTGTGAGGACCTGCCTAGAAAAATAGAAGCTATGTACAGAGGACATGTTCAGATATCGAAATGCTTCCTGTCCGCGTTACGGTGACCAAAAGTTCCTTCAAAACTCACTGATGATGCTTAAGGTCTAAATATCAATAGCACGGTGGCAAGAGTAGCTACGTCCGGCTATGATAGTAACGGCTCTTCCTCATAGGCTGCTGGAGTCTCACCTCAAACTACAAAACGTCCTGTGGTTTGAAATCAAAACCTTTGATCACGACCCTTTCTACCCTGTCACTGAAGTTTAAATTTGATCAATTGCAAAGTAACATTAGTTGGCTGCAGCTAGCATAATTTGCTCACATATATTAAAAAGGTGTATTTTGAAAAAAAAGTCCATGCCAGACAGCTCCTCATATTCCACACTCCAAACAAATGGTAACCCAAGGAAAATCTAACCTTAGGAACACGAAACTATGAATCTCCCAGTATATTTATGTTCCACCACTCACGCATGGTCGTCAGCTTTGAGTAGCGGATCATAGATGGTCTATCCGGACGATGCGCCTCCACTTCGTCCTGCTGTACAAAAACGGAATCCAAAATATTCCGGGTCAGAATGTGAACAGCACCAATCAGGAAATGAAGCATTTGACCTTTGTAAGAAATCAGCGTTTCGTCTCCCCTCAAACGTCCATAAATGCCTTTGTGATTTTCGGTGTTTCACTCGGAGCAGCTGTCAATCATGATGTCACACCACGTACCGATCACAAAAATAGAATTAACAAAACTAACTAAAATGACAGATACCATCTTAGGTTAAAAAAAAATAAAAAAAAATTAAATCAGTACTTTGATGGTTATAGCTCGGCCCAATCCCCTCACGAATAGGAAGGAGGCGGGGTTTATGACCTGTACTGCTGCCAGTCGCCAGGTGGCCATTGAGATCTTTTGACTTGACTTTTGTGGAGCTTTCATGCTGCCTAGTTTATACACATCATGTCCATGTTCGACTGAAAGAATTAGATGACTGAAAAGAGTTTCCTCTGACTGCCGCCTCGCACCACAACCGCTCATTTTCACCTGCTGAGGTGCCAAGTCGTATTACCTGTAAACGGACAAAGCCAACGCAATTACTGGATGAAAGGGAAGCTAAAACAGCTAAAATAAGTCGACATATTGTCCTTTTGGGTTTCACTAATTGAAAAAAGACTCTCCAGACATCTTCAGCTGGCAGTTGGGAGTCTTGAAAGAATTTGCAGTGCACCAGAGTTCAGAGGACCCGAGTCACTGTACGTAACTAATGCTGAGTCACCGTAGCGTCAGTCAGCAGTGGCGTGTCACCACGCAGAGGAAACTCATTTCAGCAGCGTGAATCCTCAGTCTCATTCCTGCAGGACTCAAAGTTGCTGATCATAGCGGAGTGTTGGAGTGTGGGTTTGAAGTGTTGAATATCAGGTGTCACCTTTAATCAGGTGAGATGAGCTGAGTCCAAGGAAGAAAAAATCCATACCGAGTTATTTAGATATGAATTCTCAGCACATTTTCATTTATTATTCTTATCATTTCTTTTTTTTTTTATTTCTTGTGTGCGATTTGGAAATTTTCTGGACATTAAAAGCATTATGATCAATCATGGAAATGCAGGCTTCTGATTTTGAGATGGGAGAACAATGGTCTCCCATGAATTTTGATCTAAATTTGGCCATGGCACTGGGAATTATCCATACGGCACCATGGAAAACTGTAATCTCCTGATAGTAATAATGGAATATCAACCAGTTATTAATCTTGCTCTCTCGGGAACAAGCTGCTGAATACATAATGCCAAGCTTCACTGCTAGCAGGAAACACAAGGCACTGCTGTCCATTATCTGTATTCATATTTTAGTTTCCTTTTATACATACGTGTTTGCTAAGTAGCCATTAATATCTACGATAAGAGCAGCTCTGTTTCTGGAAAATCCAAACTCTAATCGCCCTTTTCTGAGGTCCTACGTTCATAGATACAGGTACCCTATCCAGTAAACAAGATTGAAAAGGCCAAAAGCAGTGGGGAAGAATATTCGTGAATAAGAATCGATCTTGGAAACCCGCACGTGCATCCGGTTTTCGCGCCAGGCGCCCGAGCGGCAGTCATCGAAGCAGCAGAAGAAGCTGGTGCAGTCCTTCCCGTCCAGGCACTCGTAGGCGTAGTCGTCCTCCTCGTGATAGGGCACAATGTTGTTCATCTGCAGCAGGGACGTCCCAGGATGGATGTTGACCATGCTGGAAGCTTTCTGCTGAGGACGAGATCACACACACGCGCATGCGTGCACACACACACACACACACACACACACACACACACACACACACACACACACACACACACACAGGTACTGTTTTAGTATATCACCGTCAAAAGTCCAACTGGTTGTGAGTGACCGCTGTCACGTACCTGTGCGTTATTGTTGGCTTTTGCCTTCTTGGTCTGCCTGTTGCTGGTGAAGTAGTGCAGAGTGCCGTACTCCATGAGGGCAGCGAAGGTGAAGATGAAGCAGACGGAGACAAACAGATCCATGGCGGTGACATAGGACACCTTGGGCAGCGACTTCCTGGAGATGGTGCTGAGCGTCGTCATGGTGAGCACTGTGGTGATGCCTGGGTGTGATGCCAACAGAAACACAGTTTTCTAAAAAGCTCATGGACTTATGTAAGCACAAGAAATGACACATTGAGGTCGTTTTTTTTTTTTTTTCCCCTTCTTTTTTGGTCTCCAGGCAAGTCCACGACTGTGATGGCCATTTTGTAGTTTCTGGTGTCAGAAGCGCAGGCTGGGTCAGAGAGCAGTGCAGTTCTGTCTGGTGAAGAGTTTGGATGCTTGTCAGCATTTCTTCAATAATGGTCAGACGCCGCCAGTGTGTGACGGTGAAGACGAGTCTCAACTGCCACACAAAGGCATGATAGGACTGGACTCTTCGCGGGCTTTTGGAATCATCTCAACTCCACCTTGCCGATTCAAGGGATTCTAGAGTTTTCTGGATGAGAGGTGGAGTATCCTCATACATCAGCCTCACCATTTCAATTAAGAGGCCGATTAATAAAGCAGCTCTTATGTTGCAAGAACTAAGCGGGACAGAAGACCAGATCGGACCTAGAGATGTGCGAGCTGGGACGGCATCTTTGTTGATCCAGAAGGAGACCCAGGACAGGACCACGATCATGCTGCAGGGAATGTAGGTCTGGATGGTGAAGTAGCCCATTCTCCGACTCAGGTCGAAAAAGATGGTCATTATCACATATTCCCCTGAAAATCAAACAAGGAGGCATTATTGAGCCTTTTTCACAGAGCTGAGCTGAGGCAGAGCATCGGTCTGAGATCTCTCACCCGACTGCGTGTGCGCCACGTCAGACGTGTTCCTCAACCCCACAAATGCAAACTGGTAGAGTCTCCAGTAGCGCTGGTCGGCCACCTCCACCGCTCGTCTCTGCCACCGGTACATGATCTCGTTCTTGGGATAACCATCTATAGAACCCCGCCCCCCCAAAAAAACAAAAACAAAACCACACCAAAGACAAACAATCAGCCTTATTGGTGCCTGTGATGTCAAACAGGAAAGTGACATCTATCAATCACGAGGGGACGTTGCACCATGACAAGGCAAAGGATGGCATTCAAGATGGAGGCGAGACTCAGACTCATGAAACTTCTTCAGATGAAGATGGTGTCTCCAAATGCAAGTATCATCTGTACAGTACAACATGCTGCCCCACTGGAAAAAAAAGAAGATATTTCTATGTTTCGTTGTTAGTCTGTGCAGATGCCAGCTGGTGCTCACAGGAAAAAAAGACGCTCAGTCTGGAAAAGCTTCAGCTGAGGCCAACGTTGTCATGAAAAGATTTGTGGTCAAGTTTCTTTGTTCAGGCTGTTGCCGTTCGCCATTTAACACGAGCAGCCTCCTCGGCTCCTCCCAGAAACGGCCTGCATGACTGCTCAAATATGCCTTGGGAAGTTTTTCCTGATGTGCCACCTCTTGGGTCGAAGTTAACAACAGCTTGTTTTCAGTTGTGCGACTCAGACGGAGGGCAGGGAGCGCAAAACGCGGCGTGCTGGTTTAGAGGATGTTAGGGTCCCGGGTCTCGAACAGGACCATCGCAGCCTGTGCTGGATATGACGCTGATGCAACTCGTCTGCTACTGAGGCAGCAGGAGCCGCCTGGTCCTCAGACATCATTCGACAGCTGAGAGGCTTAACGAGCAACCAAGACCCGACTTCAACATTACTGACAACAAAAAGCAGATCATATTAAAGCGAGATTGATTCTAATTAAATGTCAGAGTGAGAATGATTTAGGTTTGACTGCGGACATCAGCTGGTTTGGCTTGTTTGCCCATAACACAGCGCGCCATCCCATTCGTCATTAGCATTTAACGTAACAATTGCACCAATCAAACATAAGCTTAAAACCACTGCATGTCTAACACAGAATATAATGCAACAACCCTGCAATAAATTCTCAAATATGTCGACACCTCTATCAAACAGATTCAGTTAAAATTCAACATAAAACTCCTCATGAAGGGAGAAGTGATTGCAGGGCTGTTGCATTAAATTCTACGGTGAACATGTATAATATTATGGCTGATCGGTGAAAATAAAATTAAGTGCAATTAAAAACTAAATGTTACAATTGAATGCAATTTATATTAGAATATCAGATTTATATACAATGTATCATTATCACTAAACAACAGAGTGAAATAAAATTTATCATAAAACCATAGAATAAAAATACATTTTACCGTGAAACTGCATTTACCTCTAATGTTTATCATTATCATACTGTAAATTAAACACAATTTAGCGTTATTATTTAACATTAGCATTGCAGCAAATAGAATTAAGCTGACTGCGACTGCAGACCAACACTGACAAGCTTCCTTTCCAGCATCTCTGGTCTCTGATAAATATCAGCCTTTGGTTCTCTATGAAAGCTCCTTCATGTTTCTTGGTTCGATGATTTCAGCGCCGTCAACAACATAAAACAAAGTCATTCTGAGAGTTTATGATAGCGGCTCCCTGCCATCCATCTGCGAGTCTCTCCACGGAGACGCAGTGAGCGTGACAGCACATGAAAACAAGCTACAGAAAACCCCAACCACTTGGGCAGCCTTCGTTATGGACAATTGCTGATTTTTGGAGAGCTTTTCTTTGACTTTTGATAAGTCCTGTTTCATCACTAATCTGGGGAGAGTATAATCAAAAACAGCCACGAGCTAAAACTTCCCCTTCAGGGAAATATTAACGTCCCTTTGAAAAAAATGACTGTGGCATTTCGCCTGAAGTCTCCAGGAGTTGTTTACTTGTTTATGCACGTTTGACAAAATCTGAGTGTCATGGTCCTGACTTTGGTCCCTAAACACACAAGGGCGGCCGTTGCATTTTTTTTCACTGGCATGTGGAACATCATGACAAAACATGAGCGGCGGAAGCACAATGCAGGAGACAAATGAGGGATGACACAGACTGCATGAATCAGACTGGGAGAGGGTGCATAATTCATTAGTCTGTCAGAGCGAATGGGACTGGGTGACCTCCTCTCTCCGCTGGTGGAGCAAATGATAGATTGGGACAGGCTTTGGGAGGGCAGCCTCAAGCAGATGGGCCCCTCGGTGAGGAGAAGGGGCGGGCTTAGCCGCTACGCTAGCCCACACAGAAGCCCCTGCCGCCGGGCAAGTTGCGGAAGTCGAGATGACGGGTTTCAAAATGGGAGACGGAAAACGTTTGACCACCTACAGCTTGAAAACTCCAGTGGACACGAGTGCTCATCCATTGGAAAGTTATGCAGCTTAAGGTAACACTCCGCATTAATAGTCAACCTGACAGGAACAAGAATTGTGACAGAGAAAAAGCAAGTCTCAGCATTGTTTGTTTCCCTTCCCAAGTGTGACTGAACATAGTAAATATGCTTCATGTTTTCCTCTGCAATTACAACAACAAATGCAGCAGAAACAATGGCTGATCATGCTTGGACACCTAAGAGAGAAGTTTTGCGGCAGGATTCCGATGCGAACGCGAGAGCTGCACAAACAACAGCCACAGTTGGAGGGCGAAAGCGGGCGCGCCGGCAGCGTCGCCGTCCTACCTCAGCGTGTACATCACTCTGCCGTTGCTCCACAGCCTCAGGAGGCGGTTGGGAGTGGTGATCCAGTGGGCGTCAGATTTCCGGGAATTCCTGAAGAATGTGTCGGGAATCCAGATTTTGCCTACCATGTTACTGTTGAGCATCAGCAGCTTCATCGAGCTGTTGAACTTCAGCCGGCTGTCGTACCACGTCTGGGCGAAGAAGATGTCGATGGTGTATTCCTGCGACCGAGGAAGAACTGGTATGAGAGCCTGGCTCGTGTTTGTCGCCGTCTGTCCACAATTATGTGTAAAGACTTTGAAAGGAGTGCGTTTCAGTGTCATAGCTCAATGTCATAACTTGATGTTGCACGCAGTTTTTGGAAGTTCTAATTGGGCGCATGCACGAGTTGTCGTGACCACAAAATTTCAGCTTTGACCACCAACGTCTGATGGCTTCATCTTTGAGTCCGAGTGGACGTTTGGACCGACTCGTGAGAGCAGGACGGGTGGACGGCCTGAAAACGCAGTGCTTTCACGCTCATATGAATCATATGAATCAGTCAGTCAAAAAAATGACTGTCATCCACAACGACGCGTGCGCGTCCCACCTATCAGCAGTAATCTGCGGGGTGGCCGCGCCTACATTTGCCCCCCAACTGATTTTAGGGTTTTTGGGGAAGGGAGGAATTGGCAGCAACATTGATTCTGATCAATTTTTATTTTTTGTGCAAGGTTGTTCATAAATAAATTGCTCCAACTGTGTCCCCTCAACACATACAAATGTGGTTTTAAAGATTGCCATCGACATAAAAGTAAATATATTTTTCCATTTTTTTTTTATTTTATTTAGTCCTCACCATAAATAAAAAAAACTTTTCATAATTTTAACTCTTAAAAATGAACAAGATTGCTATGTAAGAAATGGGAACTGCAGATGTAGTTGGAGTTGTAATTGAAATTGCTGTTAAAAATGCAGTTACATTATCAGACAGTTTTCAATGTAACATTTTCAATAATAAAGAAACAAAAGATTTCCGGACACGCTGATCAGTGCCACCTTCATTTTATGTTGTTGACATTTCAGTCCTCAAACCGGCAAATTTTATCAAAAATGAAAATGTTTACATTTATCAAGTTTTTTTAAGGGAATCCAAAGAAATCCAGATGATATGCAAGGCTCGAATGTGTGAGAGAATCTGTCAGATTAGCAGTTTATGTGTGTTGGCCTTGGCCCTCGAGCATAATGAGAAAGCAATCGGTGCATGTGCAACATCTCCTGTCTTTGAATGAATATGGATCTTATGTATGTTGCTTATTTCCGACTTCCTTGTGACTTACGATTGCATTCCCCAACTCCCCGTAACACCTCATTATGTTTCTCTCGTTCCTATTCTTAATTTATGTGTGTCTTTTATATTGCTATTTTTTTTTAGAACTTTTGTATATTTTTTAATGTAACTTGAGATGCCTTCGACAGAGTGCTAAATATAATTTTGCTTTACTTGCCAACAAAGACAATAGAAGAATCTGAATCTGAATGTTGCGAATGTGCGATGTGACACGTGAAGCTGTCAGATTGTTTTTTTTCAGTGTCTTCGATTCATTTAAAAACGTTGCACAGAATTTAAACTAATTTAAACTATTATCAGCCTGCTGTGACTTGGTGAAAGTTATGACAGTAAAAAGTCTCATCTCGTCTCGTCTCCTTCCGTTTATCCGGGTCCGGGTCTCAGGGACCAGCAATGGCCTGGCATCCATCCGCATTGCACCAGACCCATATGGTTCCTCCTGCAGGTGGTGAGCCTGCTGGAGAACGGAGCCATGCCTCTGCCTCGGGTCAGACACGACTGGACCCCATGGGTGAAGGCCCAGCCACCAGGCGCTCGCTGACAGGCCCCTCCCCCAGGCCTGGCTCCAGGGTGGGGCCCCGGTAACCCTGGGGATTACCGGGCTGTGTTTTATGTTTTTCTTCCCCTATGTGTCTGTAAGGACCATTCTTTGTCTGACCCTTCACCCAAGACCATTATAAGCCATGGGAGACCCTCCCAGGGGCTGCTGCCCCCGGCAACATAGCTCCTGGGGTCCTGAGGACACTCGGACCCCCCGCCACCATAAGGTGATGTTGATCAGACAAGTGCCCCCAGAATTATCACTCAAAAATATATTTGCTATATTTTTAGTTACTTTCTCAAAAAGTGAGACACAGAACTATGAATTAAATCATGGTCAAGTATCCGTATGTATCAAGGTATGACCGGGAGATTCACGGCGTCTCCTCCGGGGTTCTCAGTGATGATTTCAAACACTAATATTTCATGTTGTTCCTCCCGTCCAGACTCACCCTAGAAAATCGGTGATTTTGCGGGGGCGGTGTCAGACAGTGTGGCCGCTCTGACCTGGTTCTGGGGTTCCCATCAGGACATCTTTGCCCTCCAGCTCAGGTTCCTTCACCACAGACTTGGAAAGGTTCACAAATCTGCTTTATTTTACCCTTTCACTTTTGTTTTGTTTTTTAGTTTTGTTTTTTTAGCTGCGCAGGAGGCACATTCACTTAACTGCTGAGGAAAGTGAATGTTTGTTGCTTTACAATGGGCGTGTTTAGATAATAAAATAACAGGAGAGTTTTGATAGGTTGCCATTGTTGTCATGGAAACAACCCCCTTTGGTGTTGAGCTGCACTGTATGTACCGAGACTGCTGCAGTGGCGGTCATGATTCAGCAGGGGTGGATGGGCACAGAGGACGCCGGCTGTAATGTGGTCAGTGTTCCTGATATTATTTAACCCTTAGATGCATAAGTGGGTCGAAAATGACCCAGTGAGGTCGTTTTCTTGCAATATCCTGATAATGAAAAGTTGTTGTCATTTTATATTCCAGGTATTCCTCAAAAAACATGTTCTTGACATGAAGGTGTTTAAAAATTTGATTTAACTTTCATACATTTTAACAAGTTGTAGTTTTTGTGTTCCTACCGCAAGCTTCCATACGTGGGTGGATGACATCAAAAGCTTCAGAAATAGAGATGAATTGCTCATGACCCGCTCATGGACGAGTGTAGGTCCAGTCACTCATGAGGGTTAAATGTCCTCATTTGTCTCCACCTGGAATCCTGAGACAATTCATGGCAGAGAACGCGGCACTTAGGTCGCATCTCACACTCCTCAGCACAGCAAGGTCGTGGAGTTCAAGTGTGAGAGGAGGAACAACATGTCTGCTGAAACCCTGAGCACAGCCAACGTCACCGCAGCCAACGTCACCACCACAGCCACAGCGGATCTACAGCGCGACCTCTCCATCCCAGCGACACAAGGTGCCTGATTCAACGGCGTCTCAAACACCCGAAACGACTGCAAAACACACAAACTGGGATTTCTCTGCAGTCACATGACCTCCATAAAAAGTGAGGGTTCATTCCCTCCATCCATCCATCCATCCATCCTCACATTCCAGCAGAGAGAGAGCGAATCAGAGGAGCCAGCCTCACCATGTTGATGGGGTCCACTGGTCCGATGCTGTTGACGTACACTGCTGTTTCAATCACTGTCGGCCTCACTGGAACAGACACAAGAAAATGTATCGGCATCTGACAGGTGAAGAGATGCCAAACCACAAAGAACTTCAGCAAAGAACGGCCTCATATTGATGTGGAACTACTCAAGATCCTGTTTTTCCCAAGTAAAATTCAGAGCACAGCGGATGATTGCGTTGCAAATGAGCTGATTCTATTGAGAGAGGGAATTATGTTTGCATGTGTTAATCACCTGATGAAGTTAGTACCAGTCTGTCAACAGCACTTTGCTCCTCAGGGGTTACTGTGGTGTGAAGGAGCTGCAGCGAAACCACGGAGCTGCTCCCAAATGCCCGGAGCCTGAGTTATGGGGCATACAGCCCACCAATCACACCGGCTCAGCGGCGCACAGCGTGTCATTGCAGCATCACTCACCGCACGCCGGAAACTCGTTTCAGCTGCTTGTATCATCAGACTTCAGTTTGGTTTATGCTTCCACGTCGCCACCACGCCGTCTCTCGCCACGCCGGCGTGAACCTTTTCGGAGTTCTGCGTCGGGGTTGAACTCGCAAGACGCCATTGTTCGCCCAAATGCTAGTGGGCAACCGTTACATTCGTCGGCTGCCTAGCTTCTTAGCTTCCTGCGTCACTCGTCGCTGATGTAGCGACCTATGGCGAATGATGAGCGAGCGAACGAGCCAGCGAATGAACAAGTGAGCGAGTGGAATATTGGAGCTGGAAGTCATCGGATTGCACAAGTGCTGATATTTCGGAATTTCTTCACTCCTCAGTTTGCTCCATTGCTGGTGAGTCCGATACAAGAAACAGGAGAGGCGACATTCAGGAAATGATGCGCGAAAAGCCGACCAATCACAGCCCTTATGCTCCGCATCCCCGCAACACGAGGTTAGAATTTTTTGGAGTTGCACGTCAATGCAGAAGCATAAACCAGGCTGACTTCTTTCACGCGTTTACACGTACAAACTTTGGGCGACAATGTTGCCCCGCGTCGGTTCGGAGCGTTGGAACGTGAGGCGATCGCTCCCTGCGGGCGGCTGCAGACTGCACGCGGCAGCAGCAGAAGTCACTCCACCTTATGGTCAACGTTCGGTCTGAGCACGCGTCCAAGTCCTCCTCTGACAAAATAAAGTGAAACTATTGATTTCCACGATGAGCTGGCAGGAAACAGAACATTGACGGCAAGTCTGTAGCAGCAGTAGGGGACTTAAACCGAGCAAGGGAATATTTGATTGCATAATGAAGCAAAGAGGAAAGCGATACAGGAGATCTATGCTGGGACTTTGATCCAAAAACTCAGTCTGAGCCCAAGTTGGAGCAAGAGTGTTCTGCCCCAAACCGTCCAGGTGTTCCTCAAAAAACATGTTTTTGACATGAAGGTGTTTAAAATTTTGATTAACCTTTCATACATTTTAAGAAATTGTAGTTTTTGTACTTCTACCCGTTCAGGTGGACAGGAAGCGCTCTGACGTGCGCAGACAGCGGCAGCCTCTCTGTGCAGGCTGTTTAGAAGACGTCTTCCTCCTGAGCTCAGCTAACAGCTACCAGAGAACCAACTCCACTTGCCTCCAATGTCGGGTCGTAGCTTGTTGTCGTAGCCCTGCAGCAGTTTATTTAGGATCAGAGTCACATCGCTCTCGTAGACCTTCGGCGATAGAACCCAGGTCTTGTTTATGGGCACATCTTCATAGTCCTCCTCCTCCTGTTTACTGGGCCCGAAGGCTGTGCTATAGAAGAGCAAAGGGGCGGAAAAAGAAAGCATCGTAAGAAACAAAGAAATGGCATTTTTGTACGTGGGCAGATGCCCTCAGATAAAATGTGGAGTGCTGGTCAAGTTTGAGAATCCCTGAAAAAAAGTTAAATGGAGCCAAATCCAATCGTCTACAAGAGGGTCACCAGAGTACGGTGGCTGCAATTTGTGCTGCTGTTGAAACTGTAGCAGGTGATACTGAAAGGTGTCCCAATATTCCCACTTGTATGAATTTTCAGTGACACAATATTAGAAACGTATAATCCCGTATAACCCAGAGCAGGTTCGACGGCACCACAAAATTCCGTCTCCAAAGCGATCATTTAAATAAACCAACATCTCTCAAACCGATTAATTAAAAAAAATCCTACTCAAGCGTCCTCCTGAACGGAGAATTTAGAGAGCTGTGTGTGTGTGTGTGTGTGTGTGTGTGTGTGTCAAGTGCATTAGGCATTAGTAATTCCTGGCAATCCTGAAAAAAAGGCATGTTTAGTCCAGGCATTGTTGTGTTGAATA
>CAAKHG010014473.1:6428-25908 GCA_901007715.1 Dactylopterus volitans
TGGACCAAACCGGGCTGCTGTGCAGACGTTTAAACCTCACTGCCAGCAAAAGTCGCAAGAAAATCCCGCACACACACACACACACACACACACACACATACTCATGCACATGCATACACTACTGGCACACTGCGTTGCTCAATCAAAATCTTGTCTGGTAAGCAACTTCCAGGAAGAAAGTGCCCATTATTGGTTCAAAGAGCATAACGTAATCCACCACCGCTGCAATGTACACAGTATGAATTGGCCCTCAGTGTTAATGCTCGGCAGCTTTAATGTGAAAAGCAGAGGTGTGTTTTTGTTCTGTGTTTCACATCGCTTTAGCTGTCAGACACACAACATGAGGAGTTTTCAGTAGTCACGGGTGTGATATGTCAGTATTTCCACTGATGCTCTTATAGATTTGTACCTTAGCAGGGCCTCCCGTTAACCACAATGCTCTTGTGACACCATATCCTCCTGTTATAAATACCTAGCGAACCCACTGATGCTCAGCTCAAGCTCACACAAATGAAACTAAAGCCAAAACAGTGAGTGTGTAGATGTGGTTGGGGGTTAGACATGCGGTAGAGCAGGTAGCGACTATGCAGTGGAGGCAGAGAGGCATCAAGTTTATTCCTCCTTCTAATGAATGTCTGAATGTGTGTGTGTGTGTGTTTGCGTGTGTGTTTGTGTGTGCGTGATGCCTGTAACTTATTTGGTGTGTGTTTATGCCTGTTTGTTGATGCCTGCAAGTTAGCACACCTTTAAGATGTAGCATGCCGTTAGCATATATATATATATATATATATATATATATATATATATATGGTTGTGCGTGTGTGTGTGTGTGTGTGTGTGTGTGTGTGTGTGTGTGTGTGTGTGTGTGTGTGTGTGCGCGTGTGTGTGTGTGTGTGTGTGTGCGCGCCAAGCAACAGAAACAGTCATTTGACGCCTGGTCATTAACCAGCTAATCGGACCAGCTGGAATGAATTAGAGTGCTGTTCTAATAGAGCCCAATAAAACCCCACAGCAGCCTACCTGGAATATTGTCCTAATGATTTCATCTACTACGCCTCAGAAAGTAGAAGTGTGACTCCACTCACGACCGCTCTGGATATTCTTCATCCCACTTCCACTATATATCAATTATACAGCTCAAGGTTATGCATGAATGACTAGTTAAGCATGGTGAATACACTACAATTGTAACCTCACAGTAAGTTATACAGTCTGTGGCGTGCATGTAAGTTTTATATAAGTGTGAGGGCCCCGTGTAGAAAAAGAGATGTCGCGGATACAGATGTATTCCTCAGAAATGGTCTCAGGTGTGTTGCCTCTCCATGACATTTGGGCTCATGAGGCTGACTGACGTGACATTATTTGAGCATAAGGGCTCAGAAAATGAGCCATGCGCGCGTGTATCGTATTCTGAAAGAACGAGACTGCAGTAAACAAAAAAGAGTGAGCTGGAAGGGGAGTTGAAAAATCAGGGGAGAGGAGGAATTTGGGAAAAGAAACACGGGAAGAACAACAGGAAGGGAAAGTTGAGGGACCAGGCGTAACATGAAGACAGCGGCGGTGGATAAATCAGCCGGCTGCGGTGACACTCCGGCCCTCGGTCCGCCGCACTCTTCCGCAAAAACACCATTCATTTTATGTCTAGGAAAAAAAAGCCCAGCATTAGCGGGAGATAGGGAACGAAAAAGCCATTCAAAAAGGCACAAAAGCTGATATTTCTGAGCAAGAAAGCACAAGGGTCAGGCAGGAAAAGCGTGGAGGGGAGGGAAATTATAGGTTAGATTAAAAGGAGAAAAGCAATTATGCACTATATAACAACAAAGAGGACAAAGCAAAAGGACAAAGTTCAAGGAATGCAAAGAGGAAGGAGGAAGGGGAAAGGCAGCAGAAATAAACAGATAAAAAGAGAGGCAGGGAGAAACATGCAGGAGTTCGAAACGGACGTCAGCGGTCAAAGGTTTTAATCAGTGGGTTCGGAAAGACGCGGGGCAGACCGGCGACCGCACTCGTCTGCCTCACGCTGGGGTCACCGTGCCGTGTGCTCAGGAGGTCAGGTCACATCTAATACATCTATCACGTGGAAAAGAGATCCAAACTCCGGTCCTTCTCCTCCATTCCACCGTTCATCATATCCTTTTTTTTTTTTATCTCACGAAAACAAAAACAGAGAAAAAGAATAAAGAATACAGTGAAACAGTTAAGGTTTAAAAAGCAAGGAGTGGGGACCGGGTGGTGGTGGGGGGGGTTAATTATAAAAATGTCCGTTTTTCTGGCTAACCGGAATGAGTCAACATGGTGGTGGGCGGCACCACGATGCACATGACACATAAAAGATGCTAAATTAGGAATCTGCTTTGGCCGATTTAAATTAGATGGAGCCAGTCATAACACAGACACCCAAGGAGAGGAGGGAGGCTGCGTGCATGACAGAGTGATGTGGGGCATGCTGGCCTTCACTCACAACACTGCTCTCTTTTTTTTTTTTTTTTTTTTGGTCTGTGTTTCTTGCACAAGCTGTGACACACCCTATTGTGTGAACCTTTGAACTTCAGAGTCACCCGGGTGGTTTTGTAGGTGAGGAAAGTACAGGAGAGGAGGTGGTGTTGGTGTCCTTAATCTGCTTTACAAGCCTCCACAGTGTGTGGGAGAGGCTGTCCAGCAGTGTGTAATCTGTAATTGTCCTCTGCTGCCTTGCCTCAGGTGAAACAGCCCTGGGTGGGGCTGCGAGAGTTTAATGAATAGCTAGCAACAAATCCCCCGCTTGGAAGTGACTTATTTTCCCAGGCTTGCCCTTTGAACCGCAATTCACATGGACAACACACACACACACACACACACACACACACACACAGATGCATATGCATAAAAGCATGCACAGATAGCGTCACACCTGCAACCTCCGTCTAACCCCTTTTCCGACAATGTGGTGAGATTAGCAGTCATTACAATGTCATAATGTGTTCACTCGGCCATAAACATCTCTGTTATCTGGCTGTAAAGTGCCTAATCGATTCTCTGGCCCTTAGAGAGATGAGATAAAGAGATTTGAGGAGGAGAGATATGGTGAGCTCTGACAAGGAAACAGATAACTGCAAACTTGCGTGAGTTGAGTCCTTTGAGAGCATGATGGGCAATGATAGCCTTAAAAAAAAAAACTTGATGATTTTTTATTTTCTTGTCAATCAGACAACACATGAGTATACAATACTCAGAGTTCAGTCCAGGCTCTCTTCTTTCAGGTCAGCCGGTTTTACTCCTGTACTCTGACCTTTTTACACCTAACCTCCACCTCTACACATCAAGAGGACTGTTAACTTGCTGGTTTCTAATTTATGGCTCAGCTATTAACAGCAGCATTAGAGGTGTTCAGGGTGTTAGCTCAGTCGCAGTGCTAATTGCGTGACCCCTGTCTTTGGTCACGTTCCCGCACTGAATCATGGAGGGAGATAACAAGCTGGTCGCTTGTTTCAAGTCAGCTAAATGGCAGTTAACTCTCTCAAAACTAGTGGGTTTTAGCACAAGAGCACTTTTGTGGCTTCTGTGGGGTTGTAGTCAGTGTGACCAACTGAGCAAGTGAAAGGAATGCCAGCAAGCTGAAAAATATGAACATCCTTGATGAGTAAACAGCGCTATTTGTTTGGATTTAGGGAAAAACGACAATCAAAGTGGGAAATTAAATAAAACTTAACCCATTTTTAACCAGCTTTGTATCATTATACTGAGAGTATATACAGTGTGCAAATGGACAGTGTTTATTTCCCCTATATATATTACCTTCACCCAAAGCTCCCTGCTTATCTGGAGCTTTAAAAGCCCACCAACTTTTGCCTTATAGCATATTACATATATTCAATTTCAAACTTCTATGTGTAAAATTAGAGTAGTGTCCCTTTAGTACTACATTGTTTTTCAGTATATTGGCTAATTAAAAAAACAGACCACATAAAAGAATTGGACAGAGTTTTGGGGTCTGAAAATTGAAGCCAGTGGGTAAGTGCCTTAAAAACAGGTGCTTTTGATTGACCAGCAGAGGCCGACCTCAAAGGTTGCAAAAAGTCAGATCCACATCATTGACAAAATTACTCAAGTCATCGCTTGTTATGATGTTCAGTTTCTAAATTATGATTCCAATAGAGAAAAAAAATATATTATTTTAGTATAGTATGATTTAGGGCATTGTTTAGGACCAATTAATGTGATAATAACAATCAGTTGTAATGTCAGTAGAATCCCATGTAATGAAACCACAGTATCCTGCTGCAGTGAGTAGGGTGGGTCTGAGTAATGACTAATTAAAGCCAGTCCCTGTTCAGTTATTCAACCAGCTTGCGCTAATGCTAACAGAGATCATGGTACTTCCCAAAAGCTGGATAGATATCGCACATATAAACATAAAACTGCCTTGCTGATGTAGCAGAGGTTGGCTGGTGGAGAGCTGTGCATTAAGTAAACTTCACTCCCCAATGCCTTGAAACCGCATAACAGTAACAGACCCCATACTCATTGGTTTTAGCATCCTTAGTAGCACTTCAACCTCCCACCCGTTGGTCATGGTTTTGAGTCCAGGGCAGGACTGGGCTTGTTGATGTAAAACAATGCAGGTTACACTGGCTTGTTCTTTTTGTGACTAAGCTATCCACCAATTTCTGGACAGATTTAGCTACTACTTCTGAGAACTTCATATGTATTTTTAAGCTAGTAGCGCCATGCTGCTGACTCACCACAGACAAGGCTGATAAATATTGAGTAGCGCTATCCATGTTACTGCAAGGGGGATATAACTCTGGCTTGTTAGATCACAAGTTAACCTTTTCTTCATGGCTTATGTGTCCACATGAGGAAAGGAAAATATTATTAATATGCAATTGAAAAATCCACAGCTTGCTCATTGTTACTCACATAGTCCTAGAAACATTTGACAGTCCTAGACGTTGACAAGGACACACTGATTTCATTCCTAGCCCTGTCCAGATGATTGAGCTTTAAAATTGACAATGCCACATACAGTATTTTCGTGTTTGGTTTTGCGTTCCTCTTATCCTGAGTTAAAGTTTTTTTACATGTCCCCATGGAAATGGCAGGGAAATATTAGCGATAAGGCAGGTTTTTTAAATGTCTAATTGACCAATCAGATCGCCAAAGATTTTGATTGATAGTTGATATCTTATATACAGAGCACTTTCTTCTCTTCCACACAACATGCTTAAATTGCAGGTAGAGATGTTTTGATTACTCTTGCTTAGGTGCCTGAGGAGATATATGGGTCTTGTGGGTAAGAAGATTGCCATAAATTAACATGGGAAAAAAACTGTAGCACGGTTTCTACAGACACAAGTAACAAGCAAACAACTTCATATGGATGTGTGGACAGTAAATTTCTTGAACATATGCCACATGAACTCTAAAGGCTAATGAGAAACTAGTGTGTCTAGGAAGGAGCAGACAGAGGCATGATATACAGATTCCTGGAGCAACTCAAAGCTGCTATCTCTTTTGCAGATTTCTCAACCAATACCTTACAATGTGTCACAGAGTCACTGATTTATATTGTGCCTGCGTAAATACATATGTCACATGAAAAGATTTTAAGTGGACATAAAAATCACTGCACAATCTGCCTTTACAAGTTTATCCTCTCGTGTTTCCCTATTCCTTCTTCCACTACACCTGCCCATAACTCCATTCTCATCATCCCTATCTCACTTTAGGTCCACCATGTTCCCTGCTAACCTCCTGCTCCTCATGGTCCTGCTGCTACCTCAAGCCTCATCTGGTCGCCAAGGTGGAGACACCAGCGAGATCAACCATGGCAGGGTATCCCCCACGCCTTCCTTATTGGCGCCTCCACCTGCTGCTTCCCTCCTGGAGCCCAGCCTGGCTCAGACCATCCAGAGTCTGCTCCTGAGGCGGCTGGGCCTGCAGTCACAGCCTGATCCTCGGCCTGGAGTGCCAGTTCCTCGGTACCTCCTGGATCTTTACCGCTTTCACCAGCAGCAGTACCATCTACTGGAGGACCCTTCCTTTAGCTTCCCCAGCCACCATATCCAGCAGGCCAACACTGTGCGCAGCTTTCACCACACTGGTAAGTGCACTGGCATCATGGCACCATGTTGTGAACATGTTGAATTTTAACTGTAAGAAAGTAAGCAAAGATCTTTGGACTCTTGTTTCAGGCAAGCTGTTTGTGCGTTTCCTTGTTGTCTTTTATCAGCCATTGATTATGTATCAATCTCCACTTTATGACAAGAGCAGATGTCGGTTGAAACTCACCATTTAACAACCTAAACAGATCCTCTTATGCACTCTAAGATAAGATGGGCTTTCACAATATAAACATAACAATCTTGAAGACTTCTATGTGAACAGCTGAGGCGATCCTGCTGATCCTACTGAAGATCCTACCGTTATTTGATGGTTCTGGCACTAAATTGTGGAAGGAATATAAAAGGAAGAGAGTATAGTAAAATTAATTCTAATGTCTCTCTTACTCTACATTGCAGTTCTGATTATTGCCATGGGAGGTCCTCATGACAAAAATTACCTTTGGGCTCACCATTGACCCCTCACCAAACACCCTATGTGCAATGTGTATGCACCATGTTTCTTCGCAGTTTAAATGCAGAACAACGAATTCAAAATAAATTAGCAGTTGATCAGTTTATCAAAATTAACTGATGAGTTGCTAATCCAGCTTGGTTTTTATTCAAAGAATAAAACATCCCAGATGAAAATAAAAGTTATTGAATGTTTGAAGCGGCACCAACTACATTTTGGAAATTTGACAAATGACATATCTGACGAACCATTCATGTATGTGTAATCAAATAAAACCACATTAATACCCCATTTCCTGTCATATATTTTCTTCATTCTCTTAGAGCCCCTCACAGGAAAGGATCATCAGAGGGTACACATCTCCTTCAATATCTCCTCAATTCCCCAAGATGAGAAGGTGCTCTCTGCTGAACTTCGCCTCCTGCGTGGTGTCAAGGCCTCCCTGGGTCCTGGGCCACACAGACTAAACCTGTACATGTCTGAGCACCATGAGGATCCTGAACCTACCCTGCTAGAGACAAGGTTACTCATGAATGGCGTCAACAGTCACAGTAAAGCAAGTGGCCTCTGGGAAGCTTTTAATCTAAGTGCAGAGCTCCTCAATGAGGCCCTCGCTGGAGCTGGCCACATGGGCTTCCTCCTGGAGATCAGACCAGAGAACAGCACCACGTCGCTCCATGACCAGAGCCTCCTCTCTGGTGCAGATGAGGAGGAGGGAGAGAGAAACAAAAATGGACACCTGAGGGTGTGCAGGTCTGTGGGTCAGGACGAGCACAGCTGGGCCCAGGAGAGACCTCTCTTGGTGACTTATAGTCATGACGGGCGTGGAGAGCCTTTAGTCAAACATGGCAGGAGGAACCAGAGTGGTGGCCAGAGGATGAGAGGGAGAAAAGGAACACAGGACAGAGCTAGGAGCAGTAACAAGAGCCGTGTTAGAGAACAAAAATTAGGCAGGGCCAAAAATATGGGGTATAAAGTGCCAGGCTGGGGAGGTGATAAAAGAGGGGCCAGTTGGAGTCAAAGTGGAAGGGTGAAAAGGAATGGTGGTCGCGCTGCAAAACTTAAACGCCTTTCTCGTAACAGATGCCGTCGTCATCCTCTTTATGTTGATTTCAATGATGTGGGCTGGCACAAGTGGATCATCGCACCCAGTGGCTACGACGCCTTCTTCTGCCTCGGAGAGTGTCGCTTTCCTCTGGCCGACCACATGAACTCCTCCAGCCATGCCATGGTGCAAACGCTGGTGAACTCGGTGAATGGAGCAGTGCCTCGGGCCTGCTGCGTTCCCACCTCGCTCAGTCCCATCGCCTTGCTTTACCTAGACCCACAAGACCGAGTGGTGCTGAAGAACTACCAGGACATGGTGGTGGAAGGCTGCGGCTGCCGGTAGTGAGCTGGAGAATTCAGACCCAAAGAAAGCCAGACATGGAAGGAGGAGCATCGGGGGAATAGGAGAAAGACAGTCGCAAGAAAGGCAGATGGTGGGATGAGACTGTAGAAGCCAACTAACTGCAAACAGACATACAGACTGACAGAGACAAATGTAGCAGCATGGGGAAGGATGAGTGGAGAGGAGGGAGATAAGGAAATGGATATAGCAGCTAAATCTCCATTATAAGGCACAGAAAACAGGGTCAGATGTACAGGTATAGAGAAAAAAAGATAAAAGTGAAAAAAACAGATATAATCTGCCAGAAAACACCAAGCCGAAATATGTCGAAACAGCAGTCTATACGTTCAACTGACCAGCTACTTGTTGTCTCATGAGAAGCCAGCGCTTCACCATCGGACGGTGTTTGCTCTATATTCAAACGTTTGCAGCTCACTTCATGCACATGTCCAGCTGCTGTGAGGGGCAGCAGAAATGACAAAGGTTAGCTAGGCAAGAGTGGATGTTATAAGCTCTCCAGTAGCTTTCCAAGGGACTTGCTGTTGATAAACATTAGCAATACAGCGACAGCACCAGCATGGCATCTAAACTTTATGTGACAGTGTTGTTATTGCAGCATTTGCAGAAAACTACCAAGAAGTGGGGATGGATCAGTTTTTATAACTGTCTCCAAAAAGCATCCTTACATCACAAGCTATTTAAAACCACAACAATAATGCTGAAGAGCTATTATGCTATTTTTTGAATGTACTACTATTACTATTATTTAAAAAAAAGACTTTTTTTTGTACATTTCTTTTGCAGACATGAAGAAAAGCCAAGTGATGGTTGTCTTGTGATTATACATAATTCCACTGACTCGCAATTCTAACTTAAGAGACACGTTATGTATTTAAATAGCAGCAATATGGTGTATTTAATCTTGAAAATATTTAAGATAACTGCACTCAACAGAAAACTGAAAACCTGCCTCCCACATAAAGTAAGTTATAGCTTTACATCTGTAAAACATTAAGTGTATTGAATAAATAGTATGTGTCACTTCAGCTGCCAACTTAATCTTTGCAGACATTTTGCTGGACAACACATGACAGAAGACATGGAGTACACATGGTGTTGCCCTCTACAGCTCAACTAACAAGTCAATTGAAAGCTCTATGTATTGTAGCTACTGAAGTGTGTAACAACAGGTGTCTTTGCTAGTTCTGTCTGCATGTGTCAAAAAAAAAAGGATATCTGAAATTAAAACTGGGACTGTAGTGCCTTTCAAACAGCAGCTTTAAAAGTGTTCTGAGCTTAGTAATTGTTTTTCAGTGTTGTATTTTCTCTCTACATGAAAACATTTAAGCAACAGCTTGTAAAATGTTTGACAATATACCTCTAATAAACAGAGCAAACAGCACAACTGTCGCAAGATTCTTCTGTTTCATCTGCCATTTTGTCATGTTTGCTTTTTGGGTTTCTTCGTTTTCTCAGGCCAGTGGACTTATTGCCATCTACAGCAAGAAAAAAGGAAGCCAGAAGTCCCGCTGGGAGTACAGATATAAACAGATCTGTGTATATGATACTGTAGCTAAGGAAGTAGCTCCAAATTCTTACATCAAAACAGCTGTGTATTAGAAAGTGAGGTTAAAAGTTCTTCCCTCCGCCACACATCCTCATTGTTGATAACAGCAAGGCCCTGTATCACTTCAACCTGCCCCCCATGAACAGAGCACACATGTTTATGATCCTGGATATCACATGGAAACTGAAAGACAGAGGGGGGTGTGTGTGGGGGAGGGGGGGGGGGTTAGATGAAGGAAATGAAACAAATGTTAACACACTTGGCCACAGGCCATTCCTTAAAGCAGAGGTCAAATCAACTTAACGGCTTCTTTGGCCCCTGCATTCCTGCATGTGTGAGAGAGGAGGACCCTGCCCTCTCAGCCACAGACAGATGGACCAGTTTGCTGCAGAGGTGAGTGAAGCCTGCAGCCTGCGGGTGGGATGCTCTCTAGGCACGGCTGCATCATGCTCCAGCTCCACCGCAGCTGCTGCAATCTGCTGCCACTGTAGTCACTGTCCACCAGATGGGAGAGGGGAGCATCTCACTCACAGCTCCTCATCCAGACTTCATGGTGCATTTCGTTTGTTGTTTGCTGTTGAAAAACACTTTTATTGAGAACAGTGACTGAGAAAGTTGATTGAGGGAACGTTATCATCTTCCTTCTGCATGCGTCTGCATGGAGGTGAGACAGATGGTCTGCTTTGAATAATTGCTGGCGACCTGGGGTCTTTCTATGTGGAGTTTGCATGCTCTCCCCGTGTCTGCGTGGGTTCTCTCCAGGGACTCCGGCATCCTCCCACCTCCAAAAGCATGCTGAGGTTAATTGGCTACTCTAAATTGCCCGTAGGTGTGTGTGTGAGAGTGTGTGTGGTTGTCTGTCTTTCATGTGGCCCTGCGATGAGCTGGCAGCTCATCCAGGGTGTACCCCGCCGTTGGCCGTTTGCCCCTTGTCAGCTCAGAACGGCTCCAGCACGACCGCGACCCGGAACCGGAATAAGCGGAAGACGATGAGATGAGAGATGGGTATTAACACAAGTTCAGCCCCATCATGTCTGGTGCAAAATCCATTATCAAATGATGTAAAAATGCCTCCAATTCACATCCTCATACTGGTAAAAAAAAAAAAAAATTCTCAAGTACTTCCAATGGACACTTGAACCTTAATGGGTTAACTGAATGATATCAATGGCTAAATACTGTATCATAAGGAAAGCTCTATGATTTTGCTCTGCCGTTTTTACTCAAATCCCACAGATACAGTTCACAGGTGCACAACTTTTCTGTTTCTGGTGGAACCTTAGTGCAGTGCACCCATAGGCTAAAGGCTTCATACTGGCGTGCAGTTACACCTGCACCTGTAGCGTGAGAGCCTGGGGCGGGTCATTCTGTCAGAAGTACATTGATATGCACGTGTTGTGAGTTGCAGGGTAAATGAGCACATACTGACAGAACAGGGTAAAGAGGGATAAGCTAGAGATGTGCAAACAGGATGTGACTTATGATATCATGTACACAGATGGTATGTGCTCTGCTGCTCTGTAGAGGCTTTGTTGGTAATGTTCTGGGTTGCTGCCAGTACATTTCATCTCATGGGCTGAAACACATCATGGTTCACTTAGTGGCTGAACGATAACCTCTGGCCTGTTTCCTCCATGACCCCCCACTCACTCTTTTTTAGCCACAACCTATCCCTTATTCTCTCTTTCCTGTGTCATCTATCTCTCCCGTCCGTCAGCATCCCTTGCACAAATCACATCTTTAACCTCGCTTTTATCTCGGCCATTTTGTCACTCACTTGCTCGCCCAGCTTTCATTTCCAGATCGTTGCCTTTTTAAATCCAACTCCTTCTTCTGTTCAGGTTCTAGATTAGAAACTGGTGTTAAACAGTATGTTTGTCCCTCATAATGAAGTACGTGGAGTGATTGTTGACTAAACCCAAACTATTAGTTTGTACATAATAATATGATAGTGGATTGTAAATGTTGAGTAAAGTTTCATTTATCTAGTCCAAAACTTTATATTAAAGGGAAAAAAATGCAGTAATCTGGATAATATTTTTGTTTGGCTAATGATGTTTTTTGAAAAAAAACAAAAAACTGAATGTTGAGCTTCTGTCTTGTGAGTTCTCAATATGAATGATGCACAATAGGAACTGTTATATAAGAATAATAAGAACCAATAGCGGCACAAAAATCAGAATGTTACTAAACTTCTCAATATGCTGTCACAATGGCACTCAATACAAACCAAATTCTAGAGGTTTCACAAAATAAAATAAAGAAATGTTCTGCATTTTGGGCACTTAGAAGTTGTGCAACAACTCGCAAATACTCCTATTAGATGAAACAAAACATCTACAAAAGATTTTGCATTCGGATGTTGTTAAAACAGTTCCAATGAAGACCAACTTGTTTACAAAAATGCAAAATGTATAATATGAGTATAGGTGCTGTTAAATGGCTTGAGTGTACGACCCCTCCCCTGATCAAGGCTGTGCCTTTATCTCCTATCTGTCTTTCAAAACATGTTTTCTCCTTCTTGTCTTCCGCTCACAAGTGCTGTGGTTATGAGGGCTGAGGCTGTGGAGCGCGAAGACATGACTAGGCTTATCTTGTCAGGTGAGGAGTCTGTTTGAGGCTGGGAGGCAGCAACCTTGACCCAGTCAAACCAGTGCAACACCTTGCATCAGTCCATAAATCACGTAGAGAGCAATACAGCTATAGAGGCTTGTGTGACAGGGCTGCATGGACACATGACTGCAGCTCTGAGCAGCTGTCTGGATTTTTCTGTGATACACTCCAGATAACAATAGGCGAGAGCAGGCAGGAGTACAAATGCCTCACATTACATTGTTAGCTCTTAACACAAGGAGTGGACATCATCTGCAAGGGATGTTTTGATTATTAGATCATACAGTAAAGGGCTGTGGCATTAGGAATGTCAGATGAGAGTCCAAAGTTCTGCAGATTTTATCTCTGCATATACAATTAGGCCAATTGAGTTTCCAAGTATTATAATACCAGGAACTGCCAGTCCACTGTCAAGCTTTCAGTTCTTGCAATACAAATATGACTTTAACAATAATAATAGTGGTCAAAAATTCTATATACCACGACTTGCAGATTATATGTATCAGCTGTAGCCTTTAAAATGTAATCTTCAGCCGAGTTGAAATGTTTCCTGCTCTTGTAAAAGTATGTGCACTCCACTGACATATACCAATTTTTTTTTAAGTGAGCATCCTCAACAGCTGACCATCCATGGAGAAGACATTGCTTAAACGGTGCCGTTCTTGTATTGCATGGTGGCTAGCAGTTACATCTCTAGTATTATTTTGTCCTTGTCCATGGTGCTCCAGGGGTCTGCATGGTACAGCTACTTTTTAACCAAGTGACAATAAACTTTAGCATTTGGAAGAATCTTGCTTTAAAAACAAATGTATACTTATGAGAATACACAAGTGTAGTTTTGACAAAATGGTTAAAAAAATTTGGAAATGTGTTCACCTTCACAGCTGAATCACAGATCAAAAGTCTTGTTTCAAAACTTAACTGAGACATTTCTGAGAGGACAGCAGTTCTATGTGTGGATGTTGTACATAGCGACATAGAGTGTGTGCCTGGGAGTTTTTGAAGAGGAAAGACAAATAAAAGTCAAGATGACAGTGATATACCAGCAGGAGAAGTACCAGGGCATCACTTATACAGATGGGATCAAAGACCCTCAGTGGTTGCAAAAGAGTCCCTTATGGACATCAGAAACTGTTTTCAATCATGGCAACATTTAAGTGCACTAAACTGCAGTTTGATACATGTAGTGTGTCACACAATAAAATGATAGTGTCCCAAATCACTGCAGCAGATGTGAATGTATCTACCAGTTGTGTGCTGCTGACTTCTCAGTTGGTGGTTTCAGTCAGGAACATATAAGGCATACAGAGGGTTTGGGTTTTTTTTGTTTTGCTTGTTTTGGGGGTTTTTTTGCCTCTGAGCTTCAAAGACAGACCCATACTGAGACAGAACGAGCAAATCTGGACCTCTGGGTTGCAGAGTGAGGCAGGTGCAGCTTGTCAAAAACCTAGGCAGGCATGTCAGCCAGAAGCAGGCCTATCACAAGCCAGGACGCCGACCCAAGCCTGCGATGGCGAGAGAGCATCCGTCTGTGTCTGTCTGGTGTGTTGGATGTTTGTCAAGGTTTTAAAAAATGAATACAGGCATAAGACAACATCTTAATCAAGAATGGCACCAGTTTCAGCACTAAACGAACTGATGACAAGATCTTCCTACATGTCCATGACTTTATTTCTGTCTATAGCCCAAGAATGAAAAATTGTGTTTGTGCAGGTGTCTCGCTCAGTGGACAGGGTCCTTGCTTCAATGAAAATTCCATTCAATGGCTGCACTTCCTCCTCACACCAGCATTGGTGGAAATCACAGGGGGGCAGTGAGATCCAGACACCCCTGTCCTCTCTGCTATTTTGGAAAAACAGAGTTATCATTCTAATCTTATATGTTTGAATAACACAAATATACACAAATATGTGCAGTAGAAACAAGTGTGCTAATACTAGATGCAAAATAATGTGTTTCAAAGTTTTTAAAATTTGGGTCCACCCCTTCTTATGGCTCACAGTGGTTTGGTCAGATCAACCCCTCCCACCCAAACATTAGCAGCACTCAGTTTGAGCAGTGTTTTGGTTGGTGATTACTAACCTTCATAATGTAATCATCATCTTCCACTAATCAACACATAAGTCATTGAATCTTCAATTGAAAAAAGAGAGATGTTCGGAAGTAAAGTTTTCATCAGCTGCTGGAAAACAGGAGAGATTTGGAGTCTGACCTATACAAAGCTTATTGCCTTCAGAATATTCAGAGAATATTAATGGTTTGTTAGCATTTCCACCCTGGGCCATTATTTGTACTGGTCATAATCGTAATGTGCTCACCAAAGTAATTCCTGAGATCTGGAAATATGCCAACAGGGGTAAAAGCAAAGGAAAAGAAACACAGGCCAAAAGGTTGTCCAGACACTGTAATGGTACAACTACCATTTGAAAAGTGTTTGTAAAGTGTGTTGGCATTTTTTTGTTGTCATTACATACATCACGTACATTACATCACATAAGTGCAAATGTTGGTAGGTTTTGCTGTCTGTGTTCAAAACTGCTCCATACGTATGTCAGTCAGTACATCTGTCAATCCCTCCGTCCGTCTGTACATCCATCTGATTCCTGTGAAATATCTAAGGAATGCCTGGAGGGAATGTCTTCTCAATTAGCCCAAATGTCAACAAGGACTCATGTATGAAATGACTAGAGTTTGGTGGTCAGAGGTCAAAGGTCAAGGTCACTGTGACTTCAAATCTGTGTAGCTTGGGAACACGATATCTCAGGAAAGACTGGAAGGAAAGTCTTCAAATTTTGCACAAATGTCAGCTCAAACTCGAGGATGAACTAATCAAATTTGGTCAGAGGTCAACCGACAAGGTCAATGTCACCTCAAATCCGTCCATGATTTTTTAAAGCAATCCCTGATGAATGCATTGAAGTAAAAAAAAATAAATTCAAATTTGGCACACATGGTAACCCGAATTCAAGGAAGAACTGATTATATTTTGGTGATCAGAGGTCAAAAGTCAAGGTCACAGGATCTCACAAAACACATTTTTGGCCATATTTTTCAATATCTCCGCTGACAAACTTCCACACAAATAGTGACGTTTCTCTGTAGTGAAAGTAGCAGCAAAAGCAAGGAAGGCAGAGGGACCAGAGATGGAGAGAAGGCACAGGTGACCAGGTAATGAGGTCAAAGAGTTAAAAAGTTGTTGTTAAGCTGGAGGTGGTCAGTTTATGTTCGTAATATTACTTACTGGCATCAAATCATTAAGATAAGTCAATACACCTTTTCAATATCAGGCTAGAATTCAGAAAGTGGTTTGAACAATACAATTTTAATCTGTACATAAGGCTTGTCCTAAAAGAATAGTTCACCCAGAAATGAAAATTCCCTCATTGTCTACTAACCACTATGCCAGTGGAGGAGAGGGTGAAGTGTTTGAGTCCGCAAAACACTTGGGAGGGGTAAACAGCTTTGCAGCTAAGTCCAGTTCAATTGACGTAAACATGACAACTTCCGAAAAGGTGAAAAACAGCAAGAGACAAAAACATAAAATGTCTCCATACTGTTCCCGTTGTGTCATCCAAGTGGCCGTAAGCCTCTGCATCTAAATTTGACTCAAAACAGCATCATTTACACTGTTTTTAGCCTAAACGTTATCTTATTAGCCCGGAGCTGTGTTTCCTTTCACTGCACTCACTGATCTCGACTCACACCCCTTAGAGCTTGTGCTTCTTTTTTTTTTTTTAAGATTTCAGATCAATATCTGATCAATCCAAAATGTATGAAGTAGCTAATTAGGACTGGGATTTTCAATGGGCAAATTTTATCACTGGCCCTGTCAGACTGCCTAGGCAGTGCCATTGAGGTAACAAAGAACAGGTTTGTAATGATAACATCACTCACTCTGTGTCAGCGTCCTCAACCACTGAGGCTGCAAGGTCCAGCCAAGCAGGGTAACAGCAACATCCACTCCTGGCAGTTACCAAATGATGCACCATCAGCACAGAATGACTGGACCAGAAACTGTCACTGAGCCTGTGAAGAGAGGGAGAGAGAAATACAAGGTGGAATCAAGTGATGAAGGGAGAGAGAGATGCAGAGGGGAAAGAGAGGAGCTGGCGGACAGCTGTTGGTGTGTTTACTTCGAAGATATCACTCTTCTCCAGATGTTTAGCAGCACACAGAGGAAAGGGGGATGGAGAGGAGGGCAGGGGTAAATGAAAGAGAGCAACAGGAGGATGTGAGCAATTTGAGGCTAAGCAGCGGTTGCCAGGTTGGACTCATCATGGTGTATTTTATGACTTGCATGATATAAGGGCTGCACGGTCAGCAACCAGGAGTCAGCAGTAGGAATGCCCTGTCACAGGATAACACAGGAAACAAACACTGGGCTCAAAAAATGAGTCACATTCATCTCAGATCTCCTTGACATATTCCTTGATAGTCCTCTGTTATCCTGTAAGAAATTAACAATGCAGGCCCTCATTTAGTACTTTTTTTCTTCTCACAATTCTATATCTACTTCCAATCTCTGGCTGTATTCCTATTTGTGGAGTTTTGGGGGTTTTTTTTCTGGCACATTTAATGTGTCGGCTTAATACACGGGTTTTGGGTTTGCTGTTAAATTGGCATGAGATTACCTCTGGTAGAAAGGCAGAAAATTAAAATGACATGGAAAGGTAATGAATTAAAAGTGGGACCTACAATGAATTGACCTGATGAGAGGTGAATGAAACGTCCCTTAATTTTGTCTCAGAGCTCAGAGTATATAATATGTTGCACAAATGCAACACACTTTTGGCAGATCTTAAATAACCAGTTAGGTCTGTTGACCAATAAGGTGTCGGAAAATAAAACGGAGAAGTCATTCAACATGATGAATGATCACTATGGGTGATATTTGTACAAAAGAAAAAGACATCTCCCCCTGCTCCTCTCTTATAGGCAGCTTACTGCAGGGTTATTTTTCATTATGCTTTTTTTCTGAGTTCCAGACTCTTTCATTACATTTGCACCTGTGTCTGAGTCTGAAAACAGGGCTGATAACAGGCATATGAATAACTAAGGCCCATCACCAAGCAGTAGTACATGATGCTCCTGAGATGCATTAACACAGGCCACAGCCTTTCCAGCCTCCCTCCAAAAAGCAAGAGGAGGAAAAGGAAAAAAATATCAGACAGGCAGAGGGGAAAGAAGCCCAGAGAGGAGGGGGAAGGCCTGGCATAAAGATCAGATTAGCACTTTAAAACATCTGTGAACTTGTCTGGCCCAAGCTACCACTTCCCCACAGATCTGGGCCTGATCTCAGATTTTCTTTCCTCCACCTCCTCGCTCCTGCCCCTCACCTCTCCTCCCTCCTCCCTCAATCCCATTTGTGTGGTTTGTCTGCTCTGTTTGCTATGCCATTGGTCCTTAAAGTTATTACATTAGAGTTGATTTTTTTATCATAAAATCACTGTTGTATGCTCCTCCTTGAACCATCACCTTATCGTGGTGGAGGAGTTTGTGTACTCTAATGCTGTCCGGGGCAGTTTGCCCCTGGTAGGGTCTCCCAAGGCAGATTGGTCCTAGGGGAAGAGTCAGACAAAGAACGGTTCAGAAGACCCTCATGAACAACAGCAGAGGGAGCACATGTACCCGGCCCGGAGGGACACCGGGGCCCTGCCCTGGAGCCAGGCCTGGGGTTGGGGCTTGAGTGCAAGCACCTGGGGCCTCGGCCGGGCCCAGCCCAAACCGGCTACACGGGCACCACCCGCAGGGGGACTATGAAGACTCCGGTGCATTGTGGATTGGACGGCAGACCAAAGCGGGGGCCTTGGCAGTCTGATCCTTGGTTATGGAAACTGGCTATCGGAACATGGAACGTCACCTCTCTGGCGGGGAAGGAGCTGGAGCTTGTGGGGGAGGTTGAGCGCTACCGACTAGATATAGTTGGCCTCACCTCCACACATAGCGTTGGCTCTGGAACCCAAGTCCTTGAGAGGGGTTGGACACTCTTCTACGCTGGAGTTGCCCAAGGTGAGAGGCGGAGGGCCGAGGTTGGCTTTTTGTTGGCCCCGAGAAACTCCGCCTGTACGTTGGGGTTCTCCCGGTTGGATGAAAGGGTAGCTTCCCTGCACCACTGAAGAACATTGAGTCTGAATGGGCCACGTTCCGCTCCGCCATTGTCGAAGCAGCTGTTGCGAGTTGTGGCCGCAAGGTCGCTGGTGCTGGTTGTGGCGGTAACCCCCGAACCTCATGGTGGACACTGGAGGTGAGGGGAGCTGTCAAGCTGAAGAAAGAGGCCTACATGTCATGGTTGGTCTGTTGGTCTCCGGAAGCAGCTGATCAGTACCGGTTGGCTAAGTGGTCCGTGGCCGAGGCAGTTGCAGAGGCAAAAACTCAGGCATGGGAGGATTTCCCATGGTCCCTATCTTTAAGAAAGGAGACCAGAGGGTGTGCTCCAACTACAGGGGGATCACACTACTCAGCTTCCCTGGGAAAGTTTACGCCAGGGTGCTGGAAAAGAGGGTCCGATCGCTAGTTGAACCTCGGATCGAGGAGGAACAATGTAGTTTTCGTCCTGGCCGTGGAACCATGGACCAGCTCTTTACCCTTGCAGGGGTGCTTGAGGGGAAGTGGGAGTTTGCCCAACCTGTCCACATGCCTTTTGTGGACTTGGAGAAGGCTTACAACCGTGTGCCCAGGGACATCCTGTGGGAGGTGCTCCGGGATTATGGGGTGAGTGGTCCCTTGCTAAGAGCCGTTCGGTCCCTCTCCCAAAGGAGCACGAGCTTGGTTCGTGTAGCCGGTAGTAAGTCAGACTCGTTCCCAGTGAGGGTTGGACTCCACTAGGGCTGCCCTTTGTCACCAGTTCTGTTCCTAACCTTTATGGACAGAATTTCTAGGCGCAGCTGGGGGGTGGAGGGTGTCGAGTTCGGTGAGCAAAGGATCTCGTGGCTGCTTTTTGCGGATGATGTGGTCCTTCTAGCCCCATCGAACTGAGACCTCCAGCTCTTGCTGGAGCGGTTCGCGGCCGAGTGTGAAACGGCTAGGATGCAGATCAGCACCTCCAAGTCCGAGGCCATGGTCCTCAGTCGGAAAAGGGTAGATTGCCTTCTCCGGGTTGGAGAGGAGGTCCTGCCTCAAGTGGAGGATTTCAAGTATCTCGGGATCTTGTTCACTAGTGAGGGAAGGATGGAGCGGGAGGTCAACAGGTGGCTCGGAGCGGCGTCAGCAGTGATGTGGGCGCCAATCTGTTGCGGTCAAGAAGGAGCTGAGCCAAAAGGTGAAGCTCTCGATTTACCGGTCGATCTACGTTGCAACCCTCACCTATGGTCATGAACTTTGGGTAATGACCGAAAGAATGAGATCGCGAATACAAG
>CAAKHG010014476.1:0-13520 GCA_901007715.1 Dactylopterus volitans
ACACACACACACACACACACACACACACACACACACGTGCACCTGTGCTGCTTGCTGTGCTCGCGCTGGTATCATGAAGACAGCTCAGTAGATGTGATTCACGATGCAGCAGAAAAACAAAGAGAAATCAGAGGTAAAGCTCCTCTTTCAGTCATAAAGCTGCGTGGTTGTCGCAGGTCAGCCTGCTTTAACACTCCCCTTTGGTTTTATTTCTTATAAAGACACCACATCCTGGTGTATCTTTCAATGCTTTATGTCTCTAAAACTTGACAGTCTAAAATGAACATTTTTTCAAGTGAATTTAACACAATTGATTAGAGCATTGGTATTGACTTTCTCTTTAATTGTTAGATAAACACAGAAAACATTGATTTTAAATAATCACGAGTCTTTTTTCACCATCCACAACCGATTTGAACATTTTTACCAGTTTTTTTTTTTAAGGAATATTTCTTTGATACTTGTTGTAACTGGGTAGCCAGGTCACACATCAGGCTGGATGATGGTTAGCAGCACCGAGGTGGATGTCTGGAGGTTTTACTGGATGTGGAGATGATGACATCATCTCAGTAGGTGGTGATGGGGTCCCATGTTCATCTGTAAGATGAGGTTGTGAAGGGTCTGCAGAGCCGCCCTGGTTCCTCTGGGAGGCTTCTTACTCACGGGAGTCAGGTCAGGAAGCATCCCGGTTCTGGTTTGCGGTCTCGTTGGTGTTGACCAATCATGTTTGAGCTGCCCGTGTTTGCATGCAGGAGGACGGAGGCTCATTGGCTGTTGTCGTTGACGGCGACGCGGCTCCGTTCGCCTCGCCGGCGAAACGATGTCGCAACGCCTGAATGGAGAGTCCTCCAAGTTTGTGACAAAAGTCAGCGCAGCCTCAAGAATGACCTGGTTAGGCTTCGGAGGTCAAAGGTCACTGTGTCTTGTCGTCTGTCCCGGGTTCGTGAACGTGACGTCTCAGGAACCCTCCGGAGCGAAAACCTGCTAGTTTGGTCCAAATGTCAGGTCCAGCTCACTGGTGAGGTGGTTAGACTTCGGAGGTCAAAGGTCATTTTGATGTCACAGAGCGCGTTTTTTTTTTTTGGCCGCAGCTCTGAATGTCATGATGATCGTGGCACACAGTCGCCTGACGGAGTGAAATGACATGACATTCTGTAAAGGTCAAAGGTCAGCGCTTCCGAGATTTGTCCCGCCCTCATGAATTTTTATGGATCGTCTGGAGGGAATTTCTTCCAATTTGCCAATTCAGGCTCAAGGTGACCTAATAATAGTCAGGGGTCAAAGGTCATTCAGCTGAGGAGTCTGTGGACAGGAAAAAAGCTCCAGCAGCAGGTGAGGTGTTTCACATCCGAAAAAACTTCCAGATTTTGACTTTTTTTTTCTTTTTTTCTTTTTTTTAATGCTCTGAACTTTTCCTTCATGCCAAAATCAGCATAAAAATAATGCTGACGGAGCGAAGCCTTTCACAATAAAGCGACAGCGCTCAAGGTGCGACGCTCCGAAAACTCAGCATCTCTGACTCCTTCTGACCCACTTTGTGTGTGTGTGTGTGTGTGTGTGTGTGTGTGTGTGTGTGTGTGTGTGTGTGTGCGTGCGTGTGTGTGTGTGTCTTCTCGCCCTTGAACACACTCAGGAGAGGCAGAAGCAGCTTCAGAGGGAGTAAACATCACTGCTGTCCTCCTCTTTTTGGCCCGTTTTCCCAGCATGCCTCCCTCCTCAATGTGGCGATTTATTTATTTAGTTGTTTGTTTTAAAACTTCCCCATTTGGACCACGCCTGTGTTTGTGGAGCAGGGGGCGGGGCTACAGAGGAGTGAGGGCGGGGTCTGGCGGGGACCAGACTTTCTGAGCTCGTTCATCCATTCGGGGACTTCAGTTTCTCATTGGCTCCCGTGCAATCAGGCATCTTTGTGAAGTCGCCCCCTACAGGCCATCAGAAAGAACACAGGTTTTTATTCCCTCTTTGGTCTCAGCGACTTAAATTTACTGTGTCACAGTGGGTGGGGCTTCTCGGAGGAGGAGGAGGAGGACGAGCCGTTACAGAAAATGATATTTAAAGCAGAACATCCAGGGCCTGATTAGCTTAAGCTGATTGGTGGGACGTGAGGGATGTTGACAGCGTGAGAACTGGCGGCTGATTGGAGGACGGCGGCGGCGGCGGCGGCGGCGGCGGGAGTCACCAGAAGGGGAAACATCCTCCTGCGTGACGCAACCGCCTCCACCGCTTTTTTTTTTTTTTAATTATCTCTGCCTCGCCGCTGAGAAATCATATTTCATGCATCACGGCAGCCGAGTCCACGTACAGCCCGCACCCACGAGCCCCGGCAACTGTTGCTATGGCGATGAGGCCAGTCAGAGATGGAAATCAGAGCAGCAGTGGAATTTAAATACATTGTGAATCCAACACAGCGGCGTGGTCGTCCACTACAATAACTCAGCTACTGATACGGCAATATTTCATCAAGGACCCAGTGTGTGTGTGTGTGTGTGTGTGTGTGTGTGTGTGTGTGTGTGTGTGTGTGTGTGTGTGTGTGTGTGTGTGGTACTGTATTTAACTATGAGAGTTTCATGTGAATTTGGTGCCCTTGCTGGCTGGCTCCGGGGGCTCCGGGGACTTCGGGGGCTCCGGGTTCTGCTGGTTCTACCAGCGCCGGCGCCGCCCTGCTCCCGGAACTCAGCTGGTCTGTTGTTTCATTCCCGTTTTGTCTGGAAAGCAGAACTGAGCGCAGCCCAGTCGCCGCTCAAGCCGCGTGTCTGCCCGTATGAGCGGTTTAATCGCATCAGGCATATTTAATGTTTCCGTCTCTTAGACCATCAGAACCTGGACCCGATTCTGCCTGTAGGAAAACGATGTTGGATCTCCAGCAGCCGGCTGAGCGGCAGCCTTTTTCTAATCGTGACAAATATGACACATTGAATTTTCTGTGCTGTCAAGAGATTTAAAAAAAAACAGAGATTAATAAATTATGATCTGTAATTAATTGATCTAATTAATCTCATTTTAATCTCAGCTAAAAAAAAAATTGCTGAGAAAAGCTCTCGACGGTTAAATTCATTACATTATTGTGGCAGATCAAAAGATTGATATATATAACAAAAAAAGTGGCTTTATAAAGTCATTGATTGTTTTTAACGGACCTGAACGGATGCAGTTTAGTCATTTACGTTCCACCGCGTTTGAGAAATTGCCGCGTTCTTGTGTCCGTCTCCATTTTTGTTCGTCTGACCCCCCCAAAAAATAAATAAAATAAAACCTTGCTGTGCGGTGGCTTGTTTGATGGGTCACCGGACGCGGTTTGCTCCGCCAACCCCTCGTCTTCCACGATGTTTATCGGCCTGCACGTCATCGCTGTTCTCCTCACTTGGATGCTAGTGTCTTGGCCGCTAACGTTAGCCGTTACGTTCGCGGCTGCACCCGCGTCCGAGCGCACTGCCTCGGTGTGGCAGGCTCAACCTGAACCGCTCTGGTGGTGGGAGAGCTCCCGTCTCACAGCGGCGGCGCGTCGCTCTAGCTTCATCGGCGGGGCCGTCTCCGCTGCTCACCAGTCTCACCTCGCCAGCTTATGCTAAACAAGCCCAAACACAAGGGCGGCCAATCAGTGCCCACCTCAGGGACAGCCCTATCCCCAACAACTCAAGCACAAGAAGATTTTTTTTTTTTCTTTTTTAAAAAGGCAACTCGCATTCAGAAACAGTGAAGTTAGAGATTAAAAATGAGATGAACTCGATTAAAAAACGTAACTTGCTAAATATGACTGGAATTGATTCATCGCAATGAACGCGATCATTTGGCAGCCCTAAATTTTCTGAGTATTTTGATGCTGAGCGAATCGATCAGCCATAACATTATGACCACTTTTATGTTGAATTTTGATTGAATGTGTGTGAGAGAGGTGTTGACATACTTGAATGATCGTTATTGGGACTGTAATTTGTGACGCTGTTGCTGAATATCGATTGAGGTGTCCCTAATATTTTGGTCACCCTGACGCATTTGAGTGGGATGACCAAAATATTAGGGACACCTAAATCGATATTCAGCATAAAACTCCTCCTGAAGGGAGAATTGATTGCAGGACTGCTGCATTATATTCTATGGTGAACACACGGTGATCGTAATGTTATGGCTGATGGCTGTATACATGTACTCTCAGACAGATACCCAGAAGGCTTTGCTGTCTGCTGGGCGGTTTTCATTTCCCTTTCCTCCTTCTCGAGTTTCCCTCACTGCTCATAACAACAACGGGGGCTGGGATGAAAATATTCTGCCACTGAAGAAATTACACACACACATACACACACACACACACACACACACACACACACACGCACAGTAGATGTGGTCAAGCCTAAAAGATGGCGGCTGAGGCAGGAGGGTCAGTGGTGTCCAGAGATGGATAGAAAGTGAGCGGCTGCCAGCGCCGGTTTCATCTCTGCGAGATAATGATGTCATTCATCACGGTGACATTATTCTAGTGTGTATGAGGAATCATCACCCAGCAAGCCCCCCCCCGCACCAACACACACACACACACACACACACACACACACACACACACACACGGCTGACTTTAGCATCTCTGGTTCATCATAATCATCTCGACTGCAGATACATAAGGAGCAAGAACAAAACTCTTGACTTCAACATTATTATGTCTAATAACTGAATTATTGATTATCCCAGTCAGGCTGCATCCATGATTAACGCAGCGTCATTGTTCTTGGATGTCAGATTTATCGGCATCAAGAAAGTCTAAGTCACGGTTGACATCGCCGTGCCGACGCTCACTGCTGGTTAGCCACAAACGCTGACACACATACTTGAAATAAAGTTGCAGATTTGAAAATTTTAACCAACACTCTCGTCTGTAAGCAGCAGCAGCAGCCACACACACACACACACACACACACACACACACACACACAGTTTCTAGCATGTATCCGTGTTTTTAAGCTAAACAAATGCTGGACCACCTAGTACGAAGACCGATACTAGATTTTTGGAGCCAATACTGACACCACCGATACCGATATATCTGCTGATATATCTGAAGTCCTGTCCAGTTATGTCGACTCTGCGCTGTCTGCCCATCTGTGACGGCCCACATCTCCCATCATGCCCTGCTGAACTTTGAGTTTTCTATCCCAGAATGCAACTGTAGTCCTGCTGGCCTGTTTGTGTTTATATAACATAGGTGTAAATGCTTTGACTCACAAATGTCCATCGGCTGACTGTTTAAATGAACGAGATAGGCGGGGCACCAATGACAGGCAGTCATAGTCAGCAAGGAATGCATGACGCCCTCTGCTGGACGTCAACTGCCACTACAGCTAATTCATGGCTTATTGCAGTGCACCATCTCGAACGCAGCTGAATAGAAGAACTTAAAATAGGCGCTTCTCTGCCATTTTTCTGCCAAAACTGATTTGTCTGTGACACACAAATATCAGCTGCCTGATAAATCGGTCAGACTTGACAGAAGAACATGATATTGACGCATATCTTATTTTTCTGTTGATACAATATCCCTGAAACGTGCTAATATCATCTGGCCAGTAAATCATTTTGGCTCTACAGAGGCACCTAATATTGGGGCTTATAACCCTAATGGCCTCTGTTGGACATTATTTGCAGCTGCAAACTGAACTTGATGTTCTACCTTGTTGTGTTATCTTAAACGCAGCTGAATAGAGGTACTTAGTATGAGCACTTATTAGCTATTTTTTGCAGAAACTCATATGTCCGTGACATGCAAATATTGGCCAATAAATCAGTCAAGCTCGAGTTTTAACAAACCAGTAACATTCGTCACATCCTGCAGCTTTAATCTACACAACGGCTCACTGACATATAGCTAAAGTATGCTAGCAATCGGTTTAAGACCTTTAAATTATTATTGTTCATATTTTACTCAGTTGAATAGTCGGTTTGTCGGGTTGGTTTAGAACCCAACTCACATTTTATATCTTTTGATAAATAGAAGGAGAAAAGCTAAACCAGAGGAGGACACGCTTCTCACGGGATATGGAGTTTTCAGACCTGACTAATTATAATACAATATTTAACTCGTTTATTTGCTTGAGCCACATAACTGACTTCATTAGCGGGCGGAGGTCATGAAGGTCCTGATGGTTCATGAAGCTCCAGAAAGCTCCAGTGAAAAAGCCTTTGAGGACTTCGAAAAAGGACTTTGAGTTGAGATTATTTGTCAAGCTGCAGTTTCCAAGTCCTTCCTGGCGTTTTCTTTATCACGTTGACATTTATGAACAGAGTGCGTCACGCTTATGGCGGGGTGCGACGCTGTGCAGGCCGATGCCCAACGATCAGCCAACGAGGATATAGTGGAGCTGCCAAATTGATGCCAAAAGAGATTTTCTGCATCAGCAGAAGCATTTGGTCCAGACTTCGACTGCAGCAGAAGAAGGGAGATGTTTGACGTAGCTGTGTGTGCAGGGGAAGCTGTGTGTCCGCCGCCGCCGCCACTCGGAGGACGGCTGGTGAAAACCCGGCCAACCGAGAACAGCCCCTGCTGGCAAACCCGGCCGGCGACGCCGGATCATCTCCGTGTTTGAGAGGAATCGCCATCTGACACGGCGCCTCTAAACGTGTCTGTCCAACCCCGTGAAATCCTGCAGCTCATCTCGCTCCGATTTCGTCAGCTTCACCTCCCGCCGACACCGTGAGGTATCTGGCGCCGCTGGTCCGCTCAGGCAGGAGGCCTCGGCGCGATTCATCAAGTCCACAGCAGAGCAGCAGTGCACCGAGGGCGGATGTGATGGAGGTGGTTCCTCCAGTCTGGCAGCCTCGATTTATGGAAGGAGATGCGAGAGATTATCTGATCTAGATAGCAGATCACATGGCGAATGGATATCCCTTTTAAAACTCAGTAATCAGTTAATTTGGAACATTGGCTTAATCACCAAAAACCAGACCAGATGAGTCCACGTCAAGTTATTTGAATGCTTTTAAGATCCTGACCGATTTGTAAGCCGATATTTCTGTATCACAGACACAGCGGTGTAAAAATGACTTATATGCACTGATATATATTACTGATAGAGTCTGACCGATTTGTTGGCCGATTTTTTTTGACAATACTTGCATTCAAACATATCCAAATATTAAGTCCAGTGGGGCATTAAGGGGGATGTGGACCATAGTCGATACTGTATGCTTGTTTCCTTTTCTCCAAATATTGGTATCATTATCGGCTTTGACCATCGCTCATGTGTGCTTATGTCTGACAGCAGGCTATTAAATTGTCTCCTGCTGTTGTTATTTTTCAAGGGGGGGCGTTCAAACAGCTTCAGGTGAATTAGGGGTTTAGGTTAAGTGAAACAGCGCCACCCTGCTGGCCGAGTGGCGTCGGGACATCTGCATGCAAAAGTTGCGTTCAGATTTGTGCTCAGGGAGAAGCAGATATCCGGACGTGCAGATGATACCGGTTACGCGACGTCAAGGCAAATAAAAGAGCTGTCATCCGTCCCGAGTGCTCGCAGCAACACCAGCGTCTCCACACACTTTAATTTCTCTGGTAGTTTATGATTGAGGTCAACACCCAGCGAGTCCTGTGGATGTAATCATTTCTCTTTCCTTCCCCGCGTTCATTATCTCATCCCTCTCTCCTCTTCTCCGCCGGTTCGTCCCTGGAAGCGAGGCCAATCACTCACAGCCTCGATTAGACAGAGGTTTAATGAAGATGTCCAGCCAATATGATTACATAATTAACTTAAAAAGTCCCGTCCTGGCTACTGTGTGGACGGAGCGAAGAGGAGCTTTACGTCACTTAAAGACGGGAGAGTTTAATTGCTGCTGAGGCCTCCAGAAAAAAAAAGCTGTAGCATTTTGGCTAGCTTAGAAAATCTTGTTCTATACATTAGGCTAGGACAGGTTAGTTTAGGATTTCTTTTATACTAGGTTAGCTTCGGTTATCTTCTGCTATATGTTAGCTTCAACTCGTTAGAATCTATAGAATGTTATACTGTCAGCGGTTAGGTTTAGTCTTGGATATGTTTCTTTAGGTTAGCCTAGGATAGCTGAAGCCAGTTTATACTGTGTGCTAGGATAGCTTAGCTCTGCCATAGGTTAGCTTAGGAAATAATTTGCTTTACATTAGGCTACGTTAGTTTTGGAAATGTTAGTTTAGGTTATCTTGGGGTAGCTTGGGGTAGGTTACATTAGTTTAGTTTAGAATAGCTTATAGGCCAGGTTAGCTTAGGGTAGCTAATGCTATAGGTTAGCCCAGGAAATCGCATTTTATAGATTTTGTTGGGAGAGTTTTGGATATGTATGGGCTAGCTTACGATCGTTCATATGCGAGGTAAGCTTAGGATATCTTATGCTACAGTTTATGTTATGTGAGCTTGCAGTACTTAAAGTGAGTTTATGCCGTGTTAAGCGGGTCGACATACCAAGATAATCGGGCCGATATTGGGTCCGGTTCCCCCTTCGTGTTAAAGGTCAGCAAGGGCCCCGATTATCGGAAGGCTTTTAAGATTAACGGAGCAGGTTCTCCTGAGGTGTGAGGTGTGTTACAGGTGATTTTAGCCTCCTGATTTAGGATCGGTGCCGCCCGGATTGTAAGAATTAAACTTGTTCGTTATTTACGATCGTGAATCCTGTAGTGGCATCCACGTCCTGCGGGGATCGGAACGCTAGCCAATGAAAAGGAAGCGCGCCCATAGAAGGTGGAACCAAAACAAACAAGCACAGTAACGGTGAAGCCGCAAAATCTGATGGACCACAGAAATGATTTGTGGCAAAAACGCGAGTATTTGTACGTGTCCTGCATTACTCACCACAGTCGAACGGACGAGGAGACGAGTCGGGCTGTAACACGCAGACGTGCAGCCCATGTTCACGCCGTCACCATGGCGTCTTACTCAGGGTTTTTTCTCCATGAATTTTCCATATAAGGGCGTCCAAAAAGCTCCATCATCATTTTCTTCCTGCTCGTCACTCGCCATGTTTGTTTACAGTGAAGTCACGTTTGACCGCGTAATATTTCATGCGAGATTCTGAGTTTTGAGAATCGCGTCTGGATGTTGGTGGAGAAATCTGAATGTTTGTGTGTGTGTGTGTGTGTGTGTGTGTGTGTCGGTCCCCCGGTTGTACACACACACACGCACTACAAGAGCAAAACGGTGAATTCCTCCTCGTGTTTGTGGTCTCTCACATTTAGAAAGCCGGTTAAGATTTAAAAAATCTTTTCGTGTGTACCCCACTTCAGGTTGTACCCTGCCAGGTCCCATAGGTGAGCTTAGGTTACACTATGATATGCTATGGTATTTCAAATATTAGGGTAGGTTATGTTTTTACATTGTTCTGTTAGCCTGAGTACATCACGCGAGACTGGGTCAAACATAGCGAGGTGTCATATTCGATTACAGTATGTTAACAATGTCCTTGTTATGGTCCCCGTTTGCTTCTGGCTCGGCCGTAAACGTGTTCATGGTCCAGCCTGGAACCTCAGATGTCAGAGGATTCTAGCATCAACAGCCGATTGATGCCAGAAATGCACGTTGATGAAAGATCACGCTGAAACGAAACCAGCAGCTTCATAGTGTGTGTGTGTGTGTGTGTGTGTGTGTGTGTGTGTGTGTGTGTGTGAGTGAGTGTGTTCGTTCGCGTTCACACTCACAGGGCAGTTAGCGGTCCTGTGGCCTGATGCATCATGGGATAGCGTCAGGCTCCGTGAGGCAGCGCATGCTAATCGTTCAGCTGCCACGTCCTCCTGCTCCTGGTTGGTCTCCTGGGCTGATTCCAGGCGTTTGGTGGCCGGTGTGTGTGTGTGTGTCGTGTGTGTGAGTGTCGTGTGTGTGTAATTGTCTTCTGCGTGTTCAGGGACATTGGTCTTATTCATGTCGCCACAGTTGTTGCGTCCCTTCGTGAGCGGACGACAGTCGGACGTCTGACGTGCGTCTGGCGTGAAGCGCCTCTCGGTTTTGTTTTGTTTTTTTTCCGGCAGTTTTCAGCCGGCAGACACGAGTGCCGCGCGCTCAGATCCACGAATCAGCAGAGCGTCGCTAACCACGAGCTCGTGGTAACAGATGAGTGCCCCGCCCCCCCCGCGCCCGGCACGGGGGCTCATCCGCTCCCACGTTTACTCCGCGACTAGTCGCATCGTCTCCTAATCTCCTAGTCCCCTAATCTGCTAGTGTCCTCTGCTAATCTAAAAGTCTCATAAACTCCGAGTCTCCTCTCCTGATCTCCCAGTCAATTTAACTCCTAATCTCATTTTCTAATCTCTAATCTGTTAGTCTCCTCCTCTCTCCTGTCTCCTCTTCTAATCTCAGAGTCTCCTCTCCTAGTCTCCTGGACTCCACTCCTAGCATACTAGTCTCTTCTCCAGTCTCTTCTTCAGTCTCCGTTCCTGATCTCCCAGTCTCCTAATCTCCCAGTATCCTAATCTCCTAGTCTTCTAATCTCAGTCTCCTCTCCTCTCCTAATCTCCTAGTCTCCTCTCCTAATCTCCTAGTCTCCCTTCCTTCTCTCCTCTTTTAATTTCCTAGTCTCCTTTTCTAATCTCCTAGTCTCCTCCCCTAATCTCAGAGTCTCCTCTCCTAGTCTCCTGGACTCCACTCCTAGCATACTAGTCTCCTCTCCAGTCTCTTCTTCAGTCTCCGTTCCTGATCTCCCAGTATTCTAATCTCCTAGTCTTCTAATCTTAGTCTCCTCTCCTAGTCTCCCCTCTAGTCTCCTCTCCTAATCTCCTAGTCTCCCCTCCTTGTCTCCTCTTTTAATCTCTTAGTCTCCTCTTCTAATCTCCTCTGCTAGCCTCCTCTCCTAGTCTCTTCTCCTAGTCTCCTCGTCTCCTCTCTTCCGACCTTCCTCAGCCGTGAATCCTTTTTGTACACACACGCAGATTCCACCGTTGTTGCCCAGCAACATGAAGTGGGTGTCGTCAGCATTCCACACAGCTGGAATAGGTAAACGTGGCTGCAGTCGCAGCTGCTAATTACCTGCCATCAGGTGAGACACGTATGGGAGGAGCTGATGGAGCAGCTACTGGGCATGAGCAGATAAACGATGCTCAGCTGGGACCTCATGAACCTGCAGCGCCTCATCATGGCGGGTCAAGGTTAAGGAAATAACCACTGACGTCATAGTGCTGTGAAAGGTGGATGCGTTTACCAGGCAGGGAGGGGCCAGGGGCTGAACCTTTTTGGCGAGATTAGCCACGCCCCCTTAGAGCTGCGCCATCTGGAGGGTGAAACAAAGACTTTCAGTGGATGAAGCCGGTTCGACGGTGGGTTCAGAGTCGTGTGGGATCAGGTTCTCAGACCACCAAGAGCCGCGAGGGCTGGGGGGCGGGGCTACTGCCATGTTCCAAGACCAGAGGGGGGCATCCGTGTCGTTTCACGTATTTCACGATTCATGTAGTGTAGTTGACATGAGTGTGAAGTTTCAACAGTGGTCCATGTCTCCTCGCGCTGTCATGGCGACCATCGGGCTCATTACCACCACCTACTGGTTCGGCCTCGCTGGGAAACCAGAGACATCTACTGTGATGTGTCCACTTGGTTCTTCAGTAGCACCGTAAAGGCCTTTTTCTGAGAAGGTTCTCAAGTGGAACCACCTGTGAGCCAAACACTGTGATCCAATTGGCTGAAGAGGGGTTATTTGTACTGAAGAACCATGGGAAGGTTCCTGTGGTCAGTGATGCCAGAGTCTCTGAAACTAGAGACTTGAGGAGCTTCAGTGATGAAGAAGCTCCGCGTCATTTGACGGTCGAAGCACCAGAGGTGTGTGCCGCCGGCGTTCCCATCATGGTGGACGCCATGTCTCCTCCCCCCTGGATCTGGAGCCTGAAGCAGCTGATTGGCCAGCGCTCGCTCTCCGGCCTTCGCCATCTTCATTCTCAGCTGTAATTTCCCTGCTTTTCTCTTTCCTCCCCATTTTTTTTTCTCTAAACCAATTTTAATTTCCTCCTCATTCGTCTCCCCCAACTTGCAAATTAATTCTTTTTTAATATGCTCTGCTCTCATTGGCTGCGGCTGGATATCGGTGCTGCAGCAATAAAACCAACACAGCTCCAGTTTTGAAGGGTTTTTGGTGTTTAAATCCGGCTGAACGCTCGCACGTCCTCCAACAAACGTCCTCGGATGATGTGGGACAGCGAGGCAGGAGGTCCGGATCGGGATGTCTTAGTGGCTTTATCGGAATGTCGTCTCAGGCTTTGCAGCGATGGGGCGACGTCATTGGTTGCAACCACAGAGAACCCCCCTCCCTCTCCCTCCCGCCCCCGTATCACCCGTGCAGACAGGCACTTTCTGATCGCCGAGATGAGCAGGCGGCCTCCTCTCACACATCAGTAAGCATGGAGGACGTCTCACCTGTTGTCGTGGTAACGTGAATTAAACGCGACAGCCCTGAAACACAGCGTGAAGAGCGCGATAAAGAGGCCAGCAGCAGACAAGCAGGGCAGGCCAACGCCTCCCTCCCTCTTCCTCCTCTTCTTCTTCTTCTTCTTCTCACCTCTTGTGTGCTTCTGTCAGGAGACACCTTGCAGCCTCGGAGGACCGTGAGCGCGCCGCTGTGAGCTCGGCGCCGTGAGCGCGCCGCCGTGAGCGCGCCGCCGTGAGCGCGCCGCCGCCGCCGAGCTGGCAAAGTCTGGAAATGTTTGCATTGCCTTTAAATGCATGTTGGCTTGACACCGTCTGGCATAGGTAGATAATGTTACACATATCACAATTATGATCACGGCGTAATGGCCCGCGCCCCCTCCTGTCGTGTGTTATGATACGGCGCCGCCATGATTGAGGTCAAACAAGAAATACCCGGGCTGGGTTTAGGGGACGATTCCGTCCAGACTGGTTGGAATCTGGAGTGATATCGTGGTTTGTTCTCTATATTTAACCGTCCCGACGTAAAACTGATGTCATGTGACTCCCCACAGTCCTCTGGTCATAACGACTGTGGCCGCTAGATGGCGCCTGTGAATTAAATGTAAGTATAGGTTGTGTTTGGCTGCTTACGTTTAAGATGTAATCTTCTTTCCTCGAGGGACAGTCAGTTCTGATGCTGCCGTTAATTAGGATTAACGCTGAAAAGCGTCGACTTCACGTGAATCATTTCACTTGTTCATATTATTTGCTGAGCCAAATAGGTCGGTCCTTCCCCTCACGTGTGAAGATACGTTGCTTTTCTGAGCCGAATGTTCCTGTGGTTGACAAATGAGACCACATTTATTCTTAGTAATAGATTCAGATTGATGTTGGGAAGTAACGGAGGTGTAAAACATCCTATTAACAGCTCTTGACATAGGTTGGAGAGGTGGGAAGGGAAAAGGGGGGCCGGGGCGGGTTCAAGAGGTGCTGATTCGTTCCGTTTAATAGAACCATAGCCGGTGCCGCCGCACGTACAATCGGGGCATAAAAGAATAAAAGCCCCTCTGGAATATCTGCGTCTGGATGTGTTAGCATGTTGTCGCGGTCTATGTGAGAGCCTCTCAAGTCCCGGCTGCTCCCCCCCCCCCCCCCCCCCCCCCCCCCCCCCCCCCCCCCCCCCCCCCCCCCCCC
>CAAKHG010014478.1:15378-32813 GCA_901007715.1 Dactylopterus volitans
GGGGGGGGGGGGGGGGGGGGGGGGGGGGGGGGGGGCTATGGTCAAGCCTGCATAATGTAGAAGAAATCACTTAGAATCCTTTTAACGTGTTAGCCAGAGTGTACTATAATTGTAATGTAATTTAGGAGGGTTTACAGATACACGAACACACCGGGTTTGAGTGGGTAAAGCCATCAGACACCAGAGAACCTCATTTAGACTGAGAAAACAATGGCAGGATGCATGCCAACTAAATTGTAATGTTAATATGAGCGGATTCAGGCTTGGGTTAAACAATGGAGAAAAAAATCAAATTTTTGATAAGATCAAACAGGGTTAGATTGCAGCTATTACATCACAAAAGCTGCTCATATCTTGGTGTCTGTGATGAGTTTGAGGGTCCTCTAGAGTTCATAGTATTTCCCAAATGCACCTTTTTTCCACATGTAAATGGAATAAGAAGTGACATTTAGAATATTTGTGTTTGGAATAATAAATATGTGTGTATGCGCTGTTGAAAATGTGACATCCTGTATGTCAGCTTGAATGTGAGACGAGGGGAGGAGAGAGGGGAGTGAGAAGGGTAAAGAGACGGACAGAGTTTTAGCAAAAACACCACCGCTGAGACATTATTTAGTCTTGTAAGATGATTTATCGCTAAGCCAACTATGGCTTTGTTCCACTATTTAGTTCCTTTCTAGTGAAGAATGTAGCTGCTGGGTTGATAAATGAGTCATTAAAACAGTGGTCTTTAACATATGAGTTCAAATTTCAACTATTTTTTAAAGACAAAATATATTATTATTATCATTACTGTTGTTATTAGCCGCTTTATTCAAGCCACACCGTTTCCCGTAACTTTACTATTTATTTCAACCCAAACTATTACATTTTAGTAAAATTGACCTCAAAGGGTTATCGAAAAAGCTCGTTGTCATAAAGCAAGACATAAATGCTTAGATAGAGAGATGCACATTTTTTAAGTACTGTCATAGTGTTGCACTCAGGTGGACACGTGCAAAGGCTAAGAAGTTAATAAAAAGAGTAGAAACTCTGGTTTCCTCTACACTGTACCCTAAACCTCTACACTGTTTGTCAATCAGTGCATGCCGCTGGTGAGAATAGCCAGTTTTGGGAAATAACGAGATGGCGATGCTTTGCAAAAGCTCGTAAGATGACCAGTGTCATTTTGATGGACCCTGAGGTAGACTTGAACATGTGTGCCAGAGTTGATGCCGTTCAGATGTTGTGAAGACATTTAAGTCAAAGCCACAAACGTTCACCTCGTGGTGGCGCTGAAAGGAAGAGACGCCTGTTTGCCATGTGGGAGTCTGAGTTGAAGAACTACACCAGCAACCTGACAGCAACTGCGAGAGGCTTGAAAGACCTGTTAGCCTCCAAATGGACCAGTTTGACCAAGCAGAACATGTCTGTTTGTTCCCAGCAGCTGGCTTTTCATGGCTGGAGGGAAGCGAAAAGGCCACCATACACGGCGATGCTCTGTAGATTGCTGCTGTTGTTCATTCATCTGTGTTCCTTTTCCTTGTTTTTTTTTTTTTTAATATTAGCGAGCTCTCGCCTGTAGGCCCTGGGAACTATTGTTTTTTTTTTTTTCCTTTCCTTGGTTCGAATCGGATGTAACAGCAGGAATACAAATAAGGACGGCACAGCAGAGAAATGCTTAGCTGGGCATTGATCCCACGCCAGTCATGTACATACGGATGCACAAAAATCTCTTATGTGCACCAATGAACAGGGATTGCATTTTTCTGAGTTCTGGAAGAGCGCCGGGTCCGGTTGCCAATCAGGCGGACCCGGCGTGGATGGCTACAGCTACAGGCGGCTACGGAACGAGCAGATGAAGCGCGGTAGTGCCAGCACATCAGCGAATCTGCGGCACAGAGTTATCCTGCGAGCAATCATCAACACATTAGTGCATGTGTGCGATAGTATGGGAGAAGTGGTGCTCTGCTGTTTGCTTAAATGTGACGTCCGCAATCTTGGATGCACCTTCAGAGCCGAGCTGCGAACGCCCGGAGGATTGTATAAGTGTAATAAATCGCTGCTGTGCGGACACCCACCACTTCACTCCTTATCTCAAAGCCTTTCATCTGCCACATGGTGAATAGATGAGGGAATGTCAACACTGCTACTCTGGAGGGAAAACATGCTTACCTCCCTGCAGCTAGGGAGCTAGTTTGGTAAAGTCAGTGCATCCTGCGTTGTGCTTTGGTGGCTGAGATCAGATGCAGTCTCGTGCGTAATTTGCTGCATGAGCAAAAGGTGCCCGAAAGAAGTCACCTTGGCCGTTACTGAGTTTATGCTGTGTGCGTGAACTTGGTTATTCAATTAGCATTAGCAATTTGTAATTAGCGCAATCAACAATTAGCACAATTAAGTGTGATTGCACGACAATTCGCACATCAAGACTGAACTGCTGCATGCGTGGTGAGGGACCTCTTGCAGGCCACCGTGAAAAAAACAGCCCATGGTAAAAAAAAACCCACACGTGAGATTTGGGTACCGAGGCATTTTATGCAGGATCAGTCAGGATTATAAGGAGGCTAACCAATCAGTGATGTTGACGGGGTTTATTTTCCCCCAGGGTTGCCAAAGACAGAAAATACATATATCTCCGTAACACATCCCAGCTGAGGATAACTGCATCACCTCCTCACATGGGCAGGCAGGTCTATCACAAAAAGATGTAGGACTTTGATTTCAAAGGGCAAACAGAGGTAAGATTTCTCAAAATGCTGGTGGAAGGAGGCGCCGGAGAAATTACAATGATGTCTGACTGATACACCATCAGCGTCATTCTTGTGTACACGGTCTGTATTTATAGACTCTAAATTCATCCTCATTAGATTTGACCCTGATCGCAACTCTCTGGGCGCTGTTGTTCCAGTCTTATCCGCAGGCTCTCATCAGGGAGAACTTCTGAGAAGTTTGTTGCTTTTGAGGTTTGCCATGCAGGACGTCCTCCATTACTTCTTGTAAGTTTTAAAGGAGGAGTGCTTGTAATTAGATGGTATTGTCATGCAAATATAATGTTGACCGCAGTTCATCACGTTTCATGAAAAAAAAAGAGGAGGATGTTGATAAAGTTGCTTCCCTGCAGATCACAGCCTTATGTCACAGCGTGTGTATGTGCGCGCGCGCGCACACACGCATGTGTGTGTGGAAGCGCAACAAGGGCCACTGGGGAGCACCACAGATGTTTTTTCCTCATTGTAATCTTCATCACAGATGTATGTGGGGGGAATATTTTAGGCTACTTACTTGATTTTAAAAATGCGATTTGGTGATCCAAAGCAAAGCAAACACACAAACCTCTTTACATTTCTGTTTCTATCCAGATCATCTGCGCTTATTCTCATTTCAATTGACAAATATATCCAGTAATCAATATATATCAAGTGTGCATACATATATACGTATATATATTTATTGATTTAAAAAGTGGGATGTACATAGCCTCAAAAAGCAATCAGTCCCTCAATCAGAGCTCAAAATTATAAGAATAAGAAGTTTTCATCTAATTCCTACAAAGGAAAGAAAACACTATATTTGCCAGATGTTGGACAGTTCTATGAACATAGCCAATATAAACTGAAATCAGCAGTGTTTCTGTCTCTTCCCTAACGCGTTTGTGGACGCTACATAAGCCTCAGCCATGAAAGTAACAGTTGCATCGCTTTCTTATCATCAATACTCCTGTTGCATTCTCTCTCTTCCTGTCATTTCTGTCCCGGGAACATTTCATTTGTCACCGATTTGAAGGCCTCTGCTGCCAGCAGCAAACATCCACAGCTGCACCGCATATGTTCACCGAAACGAGTCATCCGCTTGTGTAAGCCGTGCAAAAAGTCGGAATTCTGAGGAAACTGTCATATCTGGCTTTTAACCTTAAGTCATCAATCTAATATAGGTGAGGACGATTTCTCCGATTTTATCAGCTTAAGTTTTGCGCCATTGATTTTCACCAGAAACTCGGTTTTCCTTCTGATTATTAGCAAAGAAATTATTACCTTTAAGCTATGAAACTTATAGTTTTCTACTAGAGAGAAAAAAAAACAACAGAAAAACACCAGCGTGCTGTTTTTTTTCCCCCCTGCTTGTTTATCCTGCTTTTTCTTTATTTAATTGCCATGTTAATTTGCAACTTTAACTACAGTGTACTTACATATGTGTGTTTGGGCAAAGCTGTTGACTTGGGAACTGCAAAACCAACACATTATTTTGCATCCACCAGCGCCACGTCCTCGCCACGCAAACTTTCATTTTTGCATCACTAAGCATGTTTTCCTCATAGCTCATTCAAAATTCCGGCCTTAATTAGTTTTCAGTGTCTGCCCACAGCCCTCCCCCTTTTGTCCTCTTGAGGAGAAGAAAAGGAAGCATGACTGGCGGGGAGGTGAAGGGGAATGGATATCTGAGCTGCTGCAGGAGAGGACGCAGCAGAGGGAAGCCAGCGGAGATGCAGAGAGGTAACTGTTAATGACTGCGGCAGGGCTTTATGTGGTAGGAGCCTCTTAAGTCAGACAGGACTGGATGTGTAACATGTTTCCCTGCTCCTTCCTTTGGTTATTATAATAGCATGTTATCATCCCTATTATTCCAAGAGCTGAGAGTTGCTTTGGATGGAGTAGCTCAAACTTTGCAGCTTGTTCCTGGCAGTGCCCCTGTTCTGGTAAGACATAACTTATTACTTGATATGGTTATAATATGATCCTCATTCTTTTCTGGGAGTCCAGTGGATGCGGCGTCTTTTTTTTTTGGTCATTTTGTCACTATATTTATTGCGCGAAGATATGTCTTTGTGTTTCATTTAGATAATCAACAGCGCATCTCTAGCCTACATTCAGAATCAACCAGTTGCTCAACCAAGGACTTATGAAATGTGGACTGATGTGTGAATATGACGAAAAAGGTTTGCTTTGCCATTTTTAGAGTGAGTCTGGAAGTGAAGAACATTTTTCATGCCAAAAGTTGAGTCAACTAAATATTTATTACAGCAAACACACGGGCTGGTGAGCGGTACATGACAAAGAGGTCCAGGAATCAACTCCCACATGTGAAAATAAACAGCTGTTTCAGCTTTTGCTTGCTGAAAATGGAATCTTTGATGGACTCTTGGGAACAATGGACTCTACTTTCCAACAGACACGGCCTCAGAAAAGGAACCTTGTCAGGGTTGAGGCCACTGCTCTGTGACCCACAATGTTAATGTAGCAGTTAAAATTAACTTCACATTAAAATAGGAATGTTATCTGAATGAAGGACAGTAAATTTTCAACCCATGCAGTCTGGTACGGCTAATTTCTACCTCGATAAAGCAGTGAAAATATCTACTGCCCACTTCACCTTTTTCAGTATTTTATACTAATGATATCATTGAAGGAATCCACTAAGTTTGTCAGGCATTTTCTTGTATTAACAGGGTTGTTACTGCATCTGCAGGAATCTCCTTTTTCTCTCCTTACACTGGATGAAAAATATTCATATGGAATATACAGCCCACACTGTTCTCATGAGCTGAAATAAATGAATGGGGGGAAAAAAAATCAACCCGGCAATTAATGTCTAACATGTAAATAACAGTGCAGAAAAGAAAATCATTTATGTATTTATGTTAATAAGCAACATTCACAGACTATCATCATCAATTTTCATGTTTCCATTGGAACACTTGTCTTTTTGTTAGTACACTGTATCATTTATATGCTGGAGAGAGGGGGCCTTTGTGTTCATTATGGTATTCATGTTTTTATTATATCCAATAATACTGATTGATTTGGGGTTAAAAAAAAAACTGAAGACCTAACCAACATGAAAAACAGCTGCTGACGCTTTTCCAAAGAAAACTAACCTCCCCTAAACACTAATTTCTTTTAGACTTTCTTTTAAGACACATTTTGGCAATTACGCAGCCATCAGATTAGAAACCTTTGAACACTGCTAATATTCTTCATGCCAAATAAGCGCCTTATCTGTGGTTTCCCATTAGTTTGAATAAAAAATCCTAAGTGCAGACATTCTGATTATGACATATTGATTGCATGCTAACAGGCACTTTTGGTAAATGGCTTACTGAAAAGATTTTCAGCATCACGCAACAGTTGGCGCCGAGCAGCATCTGTCTCAGGGAATTCTCAGAGGCCTGATGGACCTGATGATGGCGAATCAATGGGCGGAAGTTAAATTTCTTCTGGCTTTCTGTCGCCTCACTAATTGAAAATGGTTCAGACAGGCCAAAACCGGCTTTCAAGGCTGGCGTTTATCATAAATGCAATATTATATTTCCGCAAACAGATGCATATGATATGATTTGATGACATGAACAGGGACATGCAAACGTTGCCAAAGATTGTCAGTGATTTTCACTGTGAATCTGCCTCGTCTGTGAGGTAAAACCACAAATTTGTGGCTGTTGATATTAATATTCACCAAAACATATGAGTAGTCAAATTTTAGTAGTTAGTTGTGTTTTGTGCACAATTTAGATTTTCTGTTTGCTACATTATAAAGCAATCGGTTCATTGCGCTGGAAGGCGCACGTGATGTTCCCAAGACAACACCATAAGAAAAGTGTTTTTCCCTGACAAATTTGAGTAACTGTGGAAGGAAAATAAAATTTAAGGTAGCGTGAGGATTTTAAGGACCTGGAGATGAAAGGCTACGAGTTTCAAAATATTTCCTTCCACTTTAGAAGATGTGTTGTTTGTCACTTTAGTGGAGAAAAATTAAAGGTGGGCCTGCTAGCACTGCTTTTGGTGGATTTTTTTGTGGTGCATTTTAACCATCATTGTTTTTTTTCGAGAAAAATACTATTGTGTGTTATAAGCATGTGAGCGTGTGAAAAATTGCAGCTTTGCACATCATTGTATCCAAAAATTATATCAGTTCGGTATGTGTTTTTTTTTTTTTTTTTGCCTGCAGTCTCCTTAAAATTCACACTAGTGCCGCAGGAAAGTGTGATAGCGAGTGCAAAAAGCATCAAAGTATCAGAGTTCGATGCCAAAACGCTGGATGATGAGACATCTGCGTGTATGTGCACGACTTGAAAGCAATTCTGCTTTTTAGATCAAGTTACTAAACTTATTGCAATCTCTGGTTAATGACGTATGCTACTGAGTTAGAGTACGCAAGCTAAAGAACAGACAACAGGAAAATGCTTTGACAAATAACACATTTATCCTTTAATCATATTGCTGTGCATATGGATGCTGCAGAGTGTTGAATTTTTCATGTTATTATTTAAAAAATATGACACGCTGCCTCCAATATGCACAGCTCCCAAGTTGTCAGGTTCTTTTTTGTGTTTGTTTGTTTGTTTTTTAAATTCAGCTCCATATTAGCCCAGGATATGAACAGAATCCTATCATTTGTTTATTAAGGTGAATTCTGCGTATTAGACTGCCGCTCAGGATGGCTCGCACCCACACTGGTATGGCATCAAACATTTTGCTCGAGAGGATTGCGCGATTGAGAGTAACGTCCCACTTCCTTCCAACTATACATTAGCTATAACAGCCCATAAATTTGGAAGCACATCATGGGTTCCCAAATATGGCTGAGTGTGTTTATTTCCTGTCTCTGTTCACATAACTGCATTTCCTGCCACAATATGCCAGCCCCTGCACACCATCTATTTCAGTCTCTGTGTCATCCTCCATCTCCGTCTCATGCTGTCAGTCTGTCTGTGTGGGTGATCATGCTTTGAATCTTGGCCATGATACTGACTGACTGTCATTTTTAGATGGTCTGTGGGGAGAGCACAGCTGTATCCCTGCAGAGGTCACTGGGGGGGAAAAAAACATCCGAAAATCTCACTCATCGCACAGTAGCCTATATTGGATTACATGTTCTTTTATTATCGCAGCTCATTGACGGCATCAGTTAAAGTAAGTTCTGCTTCAGTGTTGCCGCAGTTGCACCGGCAAAACATATTCCAAGCGTATTCATTTTCCATTGTACTGTACTTCCAAACAAAACGGTTAAGATAAAGGCTGATGCTGCGAGTTTCATTCATGGCCATGTTGCGGTGAACTGGGATCCCAGCGATGACAACTGTTTTATGACAACAGTTACAAATGACAGAAAAATTTTAATAATCTGAAATGATCCTTTAAAGATTTGAAGCCCCGTATTATGTAGAACTTTCAAAAGTGCTTGAGCTGCAGCGGTGTTGTAATAATATGCTTTAGTGCATATTTTAGTTAGTATTGTTGGTAGAGGATTATAGTATGAAATTTGACTCTCAGGATGTTATTTCATGTTTTATGTAATTTTGTTGATTGTGCATGTGCATTTTGAGTGTTCTCAGTGGTTTCACCTCGCTGCACACCACACTTGTTGTAATGAATGCCTTCAAATTCAAATATTTATTTTTATTTCTAGGGTTGAAGTAACAAATGGAATTCCTCACACTGGCACTGAGCTTCCTTATCTGAGTCATCCGGAACTAACAACGACCAAATCAGCTGGCCAACATGAATTCCTCTGTGAACAACACTCCCCTCTGCTACTCCATCAACGATCCTCCATTCAAGACCCCTCCTCCTCCCATCGCCGCCGCCTACATCTCCCCCATCTTCAGCACTTTGGGTCTCACCTCAAACCTCATCGCCCTCGTAGTTCTCATCAAGTCTTTCCAGCGGACACACAGCCGCTCACGCTCCTCCTTCCTCATCTTCCTGGGCGGCCTGGTGGTCACAGACTTCATGGGTCTTCTGGTCACCGGCACCATCGTGCTTGCCTTCCACGTAACGCACTTCAATTGGCGCACGCTAGACCCCGACTGCCACTTCTGCAACTTCATGGGCATGTCTATGATCTTCTACGGACTCTGTCCACTGCTGCTTGGCGCCACTATGGCTGTTGAGCGCTTCATCGGCATCAACCGTCCATTTGCACGCTCCGCCAGCATGCCCAAGAGCCGGACAGCCTCCATGGTGTTGATGGTGTGGTTTGTCGCCGGCTGCATCGCTTTACTGCCCCTAATAGGAGTTGGGGGCTACCACATGCAGATGCCTGGCTCCTGGTGTTTTTTCAACATCAGCTCTGAGGGGAATGACCGGGTCATCTCCCTGCTCTTCTCGCTGGTTGGGTTGACGTCCATTACTGTGTCATTTTTGCTGAACACAGTGAGCGTCGTGACTCTGCTCAAGGTGTGCTGTGGACGGGACCGGACCCAGCGCCGCCGCGATCACGAGGTGGAGATGATGGTGCAGCTGATCCTGATCATGGTCATCGCTTCCATCTGCTGGTGCCCCCTGCTGGTGAGCTAGTCTCCTCGTCTCCTTGCCTGGCTATGACCCCAATTTAGCCATTTTTACCTGACCGTTTGGGGTCAGGTCAAGATGAATCTGGTCAAGCATGCACAGCCCGTTAGGCCTGAAAATAATTTCAAGAGCTTTTTTGTAAATGAAAAACCATTTTCAGTTCAAATTCATACAGAACACTAATTTTTGTGGCTTGCCCCCTGAGCCCCATGAAAATGTTGCAGAAAGAGTGTTTGGAGCCTTTGTAACTGTCTGTGACAGTGTGTGTTGCATGTTGATAAGAACCACAGACGAGTTTAACTTCTCCAGCTGCAGGCAACACAAAAATATCTGTTCACTCAATAGTCTGGTTTTCCTGTGTTTATCTTTATATTGTGTAAGCGCTTGGCAACAAATGTTCTCATTTGACCATTAGCAGTCATCACTGATCATTCGTGGAATACTGCACGGTAACGTAAACTTTTAAAATGACATGTTTTGGCATATTTAAGGAAAAGGCTCCACAGAGCAACATGAGCTGGTGGAGTTGAAATACATCCACTGATGTTATTGCAAGAATAACTACTAAAGCTGAGAAATGTGACCAAAGTACCTGAGAGCATCCAATCCCTGTTGCTATGAAAGCTGCTGTTCAACCATTTGAAACATAATGAAGCAGCACAAGATCCTAAGCCTCTTTTTTCTGCTTCGCTTCTACATGCTTCCTTAGCCACGCAGCTGCCTAACTAGCGGATCTGAAAGCCCTCTGGTCATCAGAGAACCCTTTAATGCCCTGACTGACATAACAGGTCTTAACCAAAACAAGTGCCTTAAAAGGAAATATACATTTTATAAACTTGCAATTTACCTCTGTACAAGTAATGTAATCAGCATTCTGATACCATAGCAACATTGAGCAGTCAGACGATTATGCAGATTAAACACCCAGGGCAAATTAATGAAATTAAAAGTCAAACTGCGCATTGCAAACTTCCTAATTAAATGATGAGCTCCTGTACTGCCATTTGTGGAAGACGTTGGTGCCCTACAGCTCGGATGAACTCGAAATGATGGTCACCATCGACATGGCCCACTTGACATAGTTGCTTTCAGTGTAAATAAGGAGCAAAAATGAATTGTGTTGGGCGAGGCCCTGCTCAGCACTGGTTTACGTTATTCATATGACAAGTCTAAAGGACAACAGATAGGCTGTTTCTTACGTTTCAGGTTGCAAATGCTGTGTAGAACGCAGCCTTGCACCCACCTCAGTGATGGTCCCTTTCGCTTACATACCTGGTTTTAACAGAAAGCTCAGACTGCCTGGCAGGTTAGTCTCCATTCCCGCCTCAAGGAAATGAATCGGGTCAACTGGACGTGGTCATGTGTCTGGAAGACGTTTTGCCCCTTATCCAAGTGGGCTTCATCAGTTCATGCTGTTCCCAAGACTAAAGCTGGTTAGTTTGACTGATGGTGGGGAGTTTTTAAATTTTTGAAGCTCAGAAGATAGTGGTCTTTGATCTTAACGGCAACTGGTACTCATTAGGGCTCAACTGTGTTGTACCAACTGTTGTTGCAGTGGAGTCTTCAAGGACTATGACTGCGACCTGGTCCAGGTCATACTTGGACAAATGAGAATATGCACAGACATATCTCCATTTTTACTCCCTCAGACTGACAGAAAAATGCAACCCCAACTTCACTCACAAGTTGTCTGACGGATGAGCGGTGTTGGGTTTTTTTCATGACTATCTGACCATTTTGTTTGTTGCCCTGTTTACCAACGACGCACTGATAGCGCCATGAAAAACCGGCTCCCCATTGTGCAGAATGAGGATAACGTAAACTTGATCCTTCTAGAGTGTTTGCCTGATGAATCGTGTAATGGCCCATTTTTAAATATGGTGATGCATATCATCAGATATACAAATTCCAGTTCCAGTGTAAACTGATGCTGTGTCTTGTTGCATGCATTCTAATCACGGAAGCGTACAGTTAATGCTAGTTTCACGTTCTGCAAATAACTCAGTAGTTGACAGTATTTTAACATCTGACTGGATGGAATATGGTGGAAAAGACCCGTGTATGGAGCAAATATATTTCTGCAGCCCTGTCTAACCTCAGTTGTGTGACACCCTGCACAGATATATATTCTGATGGGCGCTGTGACTGCTGTTCCTGTAAATGATGAAACACTTTTGTTCTACATACGAATGGCCACCTGGAATCAGATATTTGACCCCTGGATATACATCATGTGTCAAGTGTCCCGACTAAGGCGAGTAAAAAGTCAAGCAAATAGCTTCCCCATAGTTATTGCTCATCTCCACTTTAACATCGAACTGTGGTTGGCTGGCTACCCCAGTACTTTCCTCCAATGACACAACGCGCTGGATCGACTCATTTCTACCTCACAGTTTACACAGTGTCTTGCAGCTTCCAATCCAATGCCCATAAACTCACAGTATCATTAAGGTTCATCATGCGGCCATCGTCCCATATCTTGGTTTTGCTGCTGCTCTCTACACATTTCCGTTCCACCGAAACCAGGTCAGCCTAACAATCTGCACTTGTATTTACAAAAGACCTCTAGCTCAGACTTGGTATTTTGAAGCCACTGAAAAAGAATTCCAAAGTCAAGCCACGCTCATGCTCGAAATGATTTAAGATAGCCACATTTTACTAAACCAAATGGAGGCTAGCATGTCTGCCTGCATCGCTAAAAGTGTGATTTGCACTTCATTGCCACGGTAACATCTAAATGCACGCAACTGCTTCTCGGACTACAAAGTGGATTTGGGTTTTTCTTATTTGGCCCAAATTTCAGGACATAAGTAAGAAGAGGAGACCATCTGAATTAAGATTAAGACAATAAGCCAATTTGTCTTGCTAGCATTGCATTGACCCCAGCAGTGAATGTTGGACTAGCACGGCTACGCCTCACATAAAATGCTGCTGCTTTGCTGAAGTCGGGGGGTGGGGGGGGTAATTGTGTACCAGCCACTATTTCAAGAGGACTCTGACAACATTAGCCGAGGCTTTATCTGAGTGTCCATCTGTATCTGCAAGAGTAACCAATCTAATCTTTTCTCTTCTTTCTTTATTTCCGATCCCACTTTTCAAATGTTTCCTGCCTCATGTTATTTGCTCCCTTTACATCCCATCTAATTTTATCCCTGTTCATCCCTCCTTCCACCCCTCCACCACCAGGTCTTTATTGCGCAAACGGTGCTGTCTGGAGCGAAACTCCAGATCAAGTACCAGCTACTTTGGATACGCTTCGCCACCTGGAACCAGATCCTCGATCCCTGGGTATACATCCTGTTTCGTAGGGCGGTTTTACAAAGGATCTACCCCCGCATCGACTGGTCCCGGAGCTCCATCATGACCTTGTATCCGTCCCTGAGCGGCACCATCCGCAGACTCACGCGCGCTTCACTCAGGAGCACCATGGGCTCGAATGAAGCAGGGGAGACTCAGACGAATGCCACAGCCCTGTTGACTTTGAAGCCGCTTCCACCTTCTGCATGACTGATCAGATTTCAGTTGTTAAGGAAAAAAAGTAATCCACACATTACTTTGGACTGAGGTCAGCTTAAACAGATTCAAAGCTGCTACCGATGTGACTGCTCTTCTGATGTGCTTTCATAGTATTGCTCTAATGTCTTGTTACAAAGCACACAGGCACTTTGGGGGGATTGCTTTAATGTGATTCATCAGTTCTGGTTGACACCTGCGCCTTTAAAGCATATGCACAGTTATTTCGTGTTTCAGGACCTTGAACTAATCGGTCAGTAACTACTTTGAGATGCATGCATGCATGCGTGTCTATCATAGTATATGCAAATATGCACATATTACAGAAGGAAAACATCGTTGAAAAGAGGGCGCCCATGAGAATGGGATTCTTGATGAAATCTTGGTTATGGGAACAGACCTCAGAAGAGGCCAAAATACTCAGATTGAGGAAGAAAGGGGATTTAAGTGACTTTGAATATGACATGGTTGTTGGTGCCAGACGGGCTGGTCTGACTATTTCATCAGCTTCTGATCCACCGGAATTTTCGCTCACAACCATCTCTAGGGTTTACAGAGGATGGTCTGGAAAGAGGGCAGAGGAGAAGGCTCAGACTGGTTTGAGGTGATAGAGAGGCAGCTGTTACTCAATTAGCCACTCGTTACAACTGGTCTGCTGAGGAGCATCTTTGAGCCCACAACACGTGGAGCCTTGAAGCAGATGGGCGACTGAAGCAGAAGAACACAACTGATGTCCTGACAGCTCTGGAAACTGAGGCTATAACGTGCACAGGCTCCACGAAATTCAACGGTAGAAGATTGAAAAAAAGGTTGCCTGGTCTGATGAGTAGTGATTTCTGCAGCAACATCCGGATTCAAATGGCCTTCACAGTCACCAGATCTCAGTCGAGTCAAGCACGTTTGGGATGTGGTCAAGCAGGAGATTCACATCATGAATGTGCTGCCAACAAATCTGAAGCAACTGGATGCAGCGACCAAAATCTCTGAGGAATGTTTCCGGCACCTTGTTAAATCTATGCCACACAGAATTTAGGCAGTTGAAACCCGGTAACGCAGTGATTGTATTATTTTCTATGAGAGATATCTTCATAAAAGACTTCATAAACACCTAGATTAAAAAAAAGGACCTGTTGAGTATTACTGAAATGAGGGTCAGTCAGAGACAACTTAATTGTTGTCAACTTGAAGATTTAAGTTGCCTTTGACAGTTACAAATAAATTTATCATATTATTATTATTATTGTTTGATAATTATTGCTGCAGCTGTATTCATTTCTTCACTGATGCGGTTCTCCTGATTTTAACCTCTCCTGTCACATGCAGTGAGGCCCTCACATAAGAGGACTCCCAGGCACTGTGTGAAATGTATTTCATTTCAATGTATTAAAAGTATTTCCAAAATATTAATTTAAGTTTGAAACATCTGGAAGTAAACAAACCCTGAAAAAGTGGCATGTACATTGTAAGCAAATGTAAATTCACTTCTGCTGCTAAAACCTCACTTTGTAAGTAATATCTAAAAAAAAAAAACACCAAAAGCATATCTTTATGTAAAACAGTATTTGAAGCAAGTGCAAGTAAGGGAGGCAGGGAAATATTTAAATTCAGTTTTGTGGGTGTGCTGACCCTTTAAATCATATTATGCATCCGTGTTGTTTTTATTTGAATCAAGCAAGTAGTCAGAGAGGCTGGAGTTCAATATTTCCACCTGCCGAGCAGACTCGTGTGCGTTTACCTACCTCGGTTTGCCTATCATTTCTTGCGTTTCCCAAGGAAACACAAACACTCAAAATAATTGCAGTTTTTTTCATAGTGCAGTTGGAATAAGAATAAGCATTACCTACCGGTGAGACAGACCCAGGATTGTAAATTACGGCCGGTAATAAACCAGTTTTCATAATATCAGCTCCCCACTCTCATATTTGTGTCTGGACCTCAGGATAGTGATGGTAAAACTGTTATTGCTGCCTCCAGACATGTTTAACTCCAAGTTGAGTTGAGCGGGTGTTTGTCATAATAATGAACATGGATTGCAAGAGGAGTTGCTGCATAACTCAAATTCAGTCCGATAATTGGGGAAGCTTTCCACAATTCGCAAAATTGTAATATTATTGGTGAGACTGAGACACTACACAAGTTTTAAACTATTATGAGTCATGTCGGTGGTCGCTTGTTGAATTAATGTCAGATATACTATGAGCTTCGCTCGAACTCATTAAGGTGGGTTTTTTTAATGTGGCTATTGAGAATATAGAATCATGAAGTATAAATGTTGGATATGTTGACAAAAATGGCATGTGACTTTAAATAAAGAATCAGTAAAATGTAGACTATCAGCGATGGAAATGGCTTTTTTTTTTTTTTGTGAAACACACACTCGTGACTACGATGCCAACCTTTTTATTACAACTTCGACATATGACATGGGCCATACACGATTGGTTCTTCATAAAGTGAGAAAGCAGCACATCACCATCGGGCAAATGCTGATGTAGCAGAGAACAATGAGCCAGAACGATTTGAGCTGCGTTTTTAAATTCAGTACTTCTTTGTTTTCTCGCTCCCATGTGAACAAAGCCATCAAAGAAAAAAGAAAAAAAACATGACTTCATCTGGCTTAGTCAATCTTAAACTGCATGTAGTTTATTGCCTCCCTTGTTGTACAAATAAACGCCATAATTTAGAGAGACAAAAAAAAAGAGAGCAGCACATCAGAGTAAAGATCAGATATAAGAAAGTACAGCTGGGCTTGTGTATTTACAACTATCTTTAAAACAAACCAGCAGTGTTTCCCTCAGAACTCATGGCAGACAAGATAAACTGCTAAGAATCACAATAGACCGTTTTTAAGCAAAATCCAAGAGAATGCTTCACATGTGCCACGAGCTAGTTTATTTGTTCCATATGAGGATGTTATGGGTTGGGTTCCTGTTTGTTTGACAGTGTTGATAAAGTGCAGTTTGGCTTGAGGGTTGTCCTGTGAATCTCTCTTTGTTAAGGCTGAACGTAGTTTACTAATTCTGTGGGAAATTTATAGTAAATAAACATGTGATCTATTTCCATAATTTTTAATGAGCCTTACATTGTATTCAGACCCGAAGCATCCATCCATGAAGTATCTGAAGTGTCTTTCACCAGAGGAAAGATGTTTATGTAACTTCCTTGATTCCTAGATGGCTGACTGACTGTTTTTTTTTCACAGTTTCCTGAAAGATTCTATGCTCATCTTTTACATGAACTCTCTCAGATTCGGTTTGTTTGTTTGTTTGTTTGTTTGTTTGTTTGTTTGTTTGTCTGTTTGTTTGTTTGTTTGTTTGTATGCTTTGTATGAAGTTTTTCTTTCTTTGTAATGATGTTAGGTTAAATGTTGACCTTGCAATACCTGTGTATGGTTTGCCTCATTTCCAATAAAATGCATGATAATCATGGGCTACTTTTCTTGTTGTGTTTTTGCCAAACTTTTCTTGTCATTTTTGTCAAGTTTAAAGTTTTACCAGGAAAAAAAGATATGAATGGAAAGTAACTACATTTACTTGATTACTGTCCTCAAGTTCATTTGAGTGGAAATTAGTTCCCCCACCCCTTCTATACTTCACTGAATATCGGGGACATTCTGTTTTTATATTTCATTTCAGTTGGAATGTATTTGTTTAATTTTAGATGCACAGATCAATCAATATCACTTTGAAGGTTCCAACAATATATTAATTCACCACACTGCATCATTAGAATGCTGCTTAGATTAATGGATCTTTAGTACAGCATGATATCCCAGCATTTCACATTCTGTGTTAGTAGTTCTTTTACTATTGATATTTTAAGTACATTTTGACAATAATCTGCAGTTTGATCATATGTGCTTTAACAATTTTTTCAACCTTTTTTATTCCTGAGGAAACAAAACTGTGATAATAAGTAACAGTACAATAAGCTATTATTTGATCATACAGTATATCAATTTAACCCATCAAGCGCCATCAAGTCTCCTCATTGGCAGTCATCCAACTCGGTTGACGCCACAACCCTCCACCTCCTTCTGTCACATGTAGCTCAACTCCATGTCGGTGTTCAACCTCTCGCTCTTTGCAGAAGCAGGTCCACATGACAAATGAAGTTTCAGGGGCCACACTGGCAAAGCTGCTGCACCAGTAATTGTATGTCTCCTGATATTCTGCTCCACTTCCTTAATCCTTAAAGCTGTGTCAGGGCTTTTCTCCCTTAAGGACAATATGCACAGCAGCTGCTAGTGCACATCAGCGCTTCTGCAGGTGTGTACCTAAGTGGGAACGGTTTTGCTGAAACGGTGGCACTTTGTTTCATCAAGTTTACGTTCTCTGTAACCTCCACTGCAGTGCTCACGCTGCATTTACTTCATAAAAAATAAAGTAGTCATACCAATACTGGGTGTCTGTCTGAACTTACTGGAAATACAGACAGTGTGTTTAGTTGCTCATGTAGCAATATCAAACATTAATAATATGAAATATTTGCCAGTTGATGTAGAGCAAATGCCATATACTGTATACTGTTCAGTGTCATTTCCTCTGTGTCCTTAGAGTGATATTGTGTTGTGTGTGTGTGTGTGTGTGTGTGTTTGTTTGCGCGGGCGAGCTCCTCCTCCTCTTCCTCGGCGGCGGTATTGTCCTCTGTGCATAG
>CAAKHG010014479.1:0-36926 GCA_901007715.1 Dactylopterus volitans
AAAAAAAAAAAAAAAAAAAAAAAGAATCAATTATTTCTAATAGACAATGGTGATTGGAAATGAATGGATGTGGCGGCACTTTGAAACAAAAGGCTCCGTGGTGGCAAAGATAAGTGTCCCCCCCCCCCCCCCCCCCCCACCACCCCTGAGGTGAGATATGTGATTTGGCTTCATAAGCAGTTTGCAAACAGTTGCTGTGTTGCAAAAGGTTCCCTGTGCCGAAACTGGCAAATAATTCACGCTCGCATTACTCACAACGCAGTTGGAAAAAAAAAAAAGTAACCAATGTCATGCTGCTGCAGAGAATCTAAGGATGATAATGATGAGGGGCCGTGCTGAATACGCTTTGCACCACTCAGTTTCTCTGCAAAGTAACTTCCTGGTAAGTTGTGCAAAACTTTCCCCATATATTTACAGTCAGACTTGATCAATCAAGCACAGGCTCCATTGGATATTCAGCCCGGCACTTCCTGAAGAGCACTTTGCTATCACATGCCTCACATTCTTTGCAAATCCCTTTGAAAATTATTTATAAAAATTAACTTCTCTTGCGGAGGGCTCATTGAAAAGAAGAATTACATGAAAGATAAAACACTTTTATCACCAGTGAAAGACTAGACAATGTACGTCAAGAAATTGGGAAGATGGCAGAAACAATGAATATTAAGTGCCTAAGAATCTAAAGCTGCTGACTAAATTGAAACTGTATATCCTGAGGGGGTAAGGTTTCCAAATTGCTAATTACTGCCTCTGAAAGAAGGCTGTTTCTGATATGTTTGCTTGTGAAAGGCAGCAGCGTAATGAAGCAGTGGCTCAAGTTTTTTTTTTTTTTTTTAATATAGCTACTCTCCAGCTTTCAGGACTCTCTCCGGACTGCCTCCCAGGCCAGAACAATGGCGGGCCCAGGAGCCCAGCTTCCCCACAGGCCCGAGCGAGAGGAGGCCGGGGGCTGGGTACTGAGGGAGCTGCTGCTCCACATGCTGAAATATGGAGGCGACAGATAAGGTGGCAGCAGCACAGAGAGGCCCTCTCCCATGGGCCCAAGGGGAAATTTGCAGTTATTAAGAGGAAGATGAGAGAGATTAAATGGCTTTTGTACTCATTTTCACAGACTTTTCTTTTTTTTTTTTTTATTATTTGGGCTGCCTTCATCTGAGAGATGAAAGAAGTGGTAAATGACTTTTTTTTTTTTTTGTTTCATTCAGCAACACACTGGCTTTGAGAGGCGATTCATCACCGAGAGTTGTCCCACATTAGTCCTATTATTGTTTTAAAAGGTGTGGAGGTTATAGAATTACTGTAATCTTATAATCTACAACTAATCACAAACTTTACATGGTTCGGGATTTTGTTTGATTGAATTAGTAGGTCTACATGTGCTGTAGGTTCAAAAAATAGCTGTCTATCAGTAAATGTGAAAACACCTCTTGATACCAGTGTATTTTAACAAAATTTACCACAAAGGGAAGCACCCATTTACTGTACACAAGCAACTATTAATTGCCGTGCATGGACCACAAGACTCTAGTTTACAATTGTTTTGCAATCTTTGGCTTGGATTTATGTAGGTAAGTGTATTACAACATGGTGCTTCACATGACAATGTCAGCCAACTCCCAGCATTCAGGCTTTGAACTAACTGTTGCGGCATCACACACACACGCCACAGCGGGAGACACACACTCGGCTTCTCGCGCAGTTAATTGTGCTGTAAATGTGACTGAAAAGGATCAAGTTTTCAGCAGTGATCTACAGTCGGAAACCCGAAATGACAAAGTGGAGACATGCTTAGAAAAATGATTGCAAATTTGTTAACAATCAAGCAATGAAGAAATGTGTCGTTTTCGTAGATATTCCGACTCCAGATTCCGCTCAGGTGCATGCTGATATTTCTTTGCTCTTAACCATCTTTAAGATGTGTGTGGAACTGAGACAGTTTTGAAAGACACACACGTGTGAGTATTAAACATTTGAGGCATCTGTAGTCTCATGTGATTCATGAGGACAAATCTCTCAAGAGGACATGTTGAAAGGCTTCAGCATTCGCACCAGCACCCGTCCTATATTTTACAACCACTGCCGTCCTTTAGACTGTTCATTCTAAGACAACAATGTCCTCAGGACAGAAGCGTAGATGCTGCTTTGGTGTCAGTTATGTCTGAACTGTGGAGTATTTCTTCACTGACAGAAGAGCCACTGACGGCACCGGTAGCTTTTATTCTTTGTTTCCACTCTTCTCTCTACAGCTTGAAGTTTCCCTGCGACGGACAGTTGGTTCTTCAAATGAATTGCGGTGAATCATTGAAAGGGTCCACCCTTTTCCCAACTGTGTGCAAAACAGGCTTCCCTGATGATTCTGTGGAACAAACCGACTGGCTTTTCAGCTCATTTGTATGTTGGAGGTGCCACAATTGACACCACCGCATGTAAGGGCACAAACCAAGCCATCGAGTCTGAGGAACTCTTTGTAGGCCTCAGCAGCAACTGGTAATTGGGAGAAGTTTGGAATCACCAGGACTGTTCCCAGATTTGGCCAATATAGCCAAGCTGATGATGTAACCAAGAAAGCTGTCGGTCATGGAGGTGGCAGACAACCACCCAACTCTGAGAGAGCCTCAGCAGCAGGCCTGGCCATCTCAGCGCTGCTCCATCAGCCAGACCTTTGTGGTAGCTGTAGACAAAAGCCACTCTTGATTAAGAGTGGCTTGGCAGCCTGCTTGGAGTTTGTCAAACACGGGGCGGTGAATGGAAGGGACAGGTGGAGCGCCCAGAGCTGAGGAGCTCTTGAAGGAACTCGACTTCAGATGAGGGTGACGGTGCACCGCAGCCACCGAAAGCATCCAGTCAAGACAAGGCCGGATCGGCTTCAGGAGAGTCTCCCAGCCGAAGCCCGGACTTAAAAAACGAGATTACTATCCAATTTTCAGAAAAAAAAGAGACAGGAGTTTTTTGGAATTTTTATTTCTTGGCCTGCTACGATTAGACGCCATTGTTGATGCACAACGTTTTACTGGCAGCCACTAGTTTGAAATATATAAAATACTGGCTCAGTTATTAAACACAAGACATGCTTGGTTATGTCAAACCGGCATGCGATTACTTTTTGCCTCGTTCACCAACTGCAACGGCTCCTCACTCCTGCCACCAGGATGGAGGCCCTGCGACTCCGCGGCTGTTGTTTGCGTAACCCCGTTTAAACGGGTTTACTCTACTGTAAAAACCACAATGACTGCAGTGTTCGAATGGTTTAAAGGGCTTAATGATTAAAAGGCCTGATGGAGGCCGAGATGTGATGGGGAACTGCGCGGCCTCGGTGACTCCGAGTGCGTCTTAGGTAGTGGAATGTGTGAAATGAAGTTTTAGATGTGGTGTGTGAAGCTCAGGGAAAGTTCCCCACGGTTCCCCGCTTTTTCCTCAGCAGCCTCCGCGTTCTTCTCCTCGCTGTCCACTCACAACCACCAGCCAATCATGCTAAGCCGGTGAAACTTTAAAACTGCTCTCTCCCTCTCTCTCTCTGCTGTCACCGAGCTGTCTTCTCTCCCTTCCACCACCTCAGCGCCTGTCCTCCTCCAATCAGACGTCGTCCCACGCGGCGCTCCGGTCCTCATCGCCGCCACCACCACCATCGAGGGTCCCGGGGGGGGGAAGTCTCCTTCATTCTGATATCACCCATTACGCCAGTCAGTTGACTCTGAGGTCTAAGCAGCAAAATTGTTCACCGTTAAAAGTTTATTTCACTTAAAATCCTCATTTGTTTAAATCTGTCTCCTTGAGGCAACAATAACTGAAGACATTGAGGTCATGCCATCAGAATTTGGGGGGTTAAACCCGTTATATAGGTGCAAAAAAACAACAACTTCCCACTAATCTAAAACCCACAGGACATTTAAACCCTATTTAAGCCTCGAGGGCTGAGGTTGGGGACATTATAGAGCCGCAGCACAGAAGAATGTGGATCTTTTTTTTTTTCCTTACAGCAAATAAAAACAGGGTGAGTGAGTGTTTGACGGCAACATAATAAAAAGTAACGCGGGTATTTGTGGGGGTAAGATTACACCAGAGCCTTGCGAGACGGGAGGCGTGTAATCTGCCCGCGAGCAGCCCGACTGTTGGCGCTTTATCTGCAGGAACATGACGGAGGTGAAGGCGGGTCGTTGCGCAGCGGAATCACAGCGCGCAGGACGCGTCCCATTGGCTGGACCGCAGCCCGGAAGTGCGTCTGCCGTTCCAGCTGTGCTGAAAACAAAACAAGACGAGCTGCGGCTGCTGGTGAGTGCACAAACACAAAGGACGCCGGCGATCGTTCGCGCATCCCGGAAACCCGAGCGATCGCCGCGTGCGCCGAGGCGTCGTTGGCCGCGTTGGCGTGAGGGCGGGCGGGCAGGCGGGCAGGCAGGCGGGCGGGCGGCGCGGAGGTCGCGCTGCGGCGCGGCCGTCCTCGATCTCGGCTCACATGTGAGCTGTTGTTATGTAACAGAGCAGCCAGCCAGCCAGCCAGCCAGCCAGCGGGCGGGCGGGCAGCGCGGCCGCCTCTGCTCGGCGAGCGGCCGCGTCCCCCCCCCGTCCCCCGTCCGTCCCTCCGTCCGTCGCCCCCGACGTCCTGCGGGGGCTCAGACGGCCGAACGTGCTGCGAGCGAACGAAGCGCGCAGCGCGGTTGCGATCCTGCAGCGGTGGACGCCGGGAAGTGTTCGGCGCGACCGTCGCCGTGGTCACATACGGCAGCTGCACGAGACACGAGTGAAGGAGAAAAAAAAGAGAAAAGTTTCTTTGTCGTTTTCTGCGTGATGGTGCAGAGAGGTGATGCGAAAACTCCCCAATATCTCGCCGTAGACGGGCCATTCGTAGAGAGGTTGTAGTGTGTATTGCAGGTGTAACGGCAGGTGTGACCCCCCCCCCCCCCCGCCCCCCTCTCCTGTCACCCGTGAGCGGGTCGCGCGTCGTGGTCAGTGCGCGCGTGTTCTGTTCCCTTCTCCAGCTCCTCCCTCGTGTCACCGCGAGGCCACGGGGAGCACGACGTGCCGTGTGTGAGTGTGTGTGAGGGCCCGCCAGGTTAGGCTGCCCCCCCCCAACCCCCCCAACCCCCAAAACCCTTCCACCGTGTGAAGGACTGCAGAGATGCGTGAACCATTAGCGTGCGTGGGAGATGTACGGCGGGACACGCGTGAGACGCACGGGCGCGCGAACAGAAGGGGAAGGATGGCGTCACCGCCGATGAGCCAGGCTCGTCACAGCGCCGCGGACGGCGGTCCGAGACCGGGGGGGCGCTATTCTCCCCCTCTTAGAAAGGCAGACATCGCAGTTCCCCAACAGACACACTGGTGGAAACAAAATCAGTGTGTCATTTTTCTTTTGAGCACAATCCAATTTCCAAAACAAGCTGGGCTACTGCGCGAAATTGGAAATAGAAATAGTGTGTGATTATCGAACACTGAGACCCCACATTTATTTGAAAATAGCACAAAGGAAACATATCAAATGTTGAAACTGAGAAATGTTTTTTTTTTTAATGATGCACATATTAAGTTTGATGCTAACGTTTCAAAAAGAGTTGGGACACTGGCAACAAATGACTAGAGACGCTATAAAATGCTAAAAGAAAACAACTGGTGGAACATCACAATTAATAAGGTCAACCAGCAACGTGTAATTAACCAGAAAGGATATAAAAAGTTCATTCCAGAGAGGCAAAGTGTTTCTGAGGTGAAGATGGCGAGGGGTTCACCACTCAGGAATAATGTTGCTCAGCCTCAAGTGGCAAAGAATCTGCGTTTTTCGTTGTCCACAGTACCTGATATCATTGAAACATCCAGGGAATCTGAGGAAATTGCAGCATGCAATAGAAAAGGCTAAAAACCGATACTGGATGGTGTCAATCTTTGGGCCCTCAGACGGCCACACATTAAAAACAGATACAATTCTGTGGTGAACGTCACTGCAGGGGCCCAGGAACACTTCCGGAAACCAGCGTCTGTGACAGTAGTCGATCGCCGCATCCTCAAATGCAAGTGTAAACTCTGCCATGCAAAGAGGAAACCATACACATATATGCCAGACCCAGAAACGCCGCCGCCAGCCAGCCATCTCCAGGCTGCAGCTCATTTAAGATGGGCCGAGGCAAAGCGGAAAGCCGTCCTGCGGTCTGACGAGTCAACATTTGAAATTCCGGAGGAGAGCGACCATCCGGCTCGTTATCAAGGCACAGTTGAAAAGCAGCGCCCGCAACGCCGCGGGCGTGACGAGCCTGCACGTTTGTGGAGGCACCGTCGGTGCTGAAGCACGCACGCAGGTCTCGAAGCGGCTGAAGCTGCCGGGCAGACAACAACTTTGCGGGGAGGCTCTTGTTTGTCTCAGCAAGACGATGTCAAACCATATTCTGCTCATATTGCAGCAGAATGACACTCTTAATTGAGTCCAGGTACCAAACTGGTCTGCCCGCATTCCCAACTGGTGGCCCAATGAACAGGAAAGATGAGATCCCAAAATTCCGAGCAGCATCAGTCAAGAACGATAAAGCATTTCACCTTCAAATTTTACAGCAAATGGTCTCCTGAGGCCACAAAAGCTGACAGCGTTAAAAGAAGAGGTGATGCAACCGAGTGGAAAACACAACTGTGCCCCAACTCTTTTGTTTTTCAAAACACAGGCAGAAACCATCAGTTTGAACATTTGAAATAATGCTCATGCGCTGTTTTCAATTACGTGTGCGGTTTCATCGTTTGGCAAATCATCACATTCTGTTTCTATTCCCATTTTACACAGTGTCCAAACAACTGGAAACAGTTGTACATTTACTGGACTTTAATTTGAGGAACCGCGTGAAACCGTCAAATAAATGCATGCAGATGTGACTTTGCCGCTCAACATCGCTGGCATTGGGAGGCCAATATGAATAAAAATCTGATGAGTGACTAGTTTTATCTCATGGTATGACATCACAATGGACAAGCCATTTTTCTAAGCAATTTTCCATTTTCTATTTCATTGTGCGGCATAACCTGCTGGCTGATCCTGGTCCCACACAGTCGCTTGTTTGTTGTCTGACTGCTAGCAGTAGCGTTAGCATTGCACTCATGGACACGCAGGGATTGGAGCTTTCCTGCCCGTCGGCTGGTGGGAGACAGAATTAAATAGTAAAAGCAAGGCTCACAGGGAACCTAAATGTTGATGGTAACATTATTCTTTAGCCGCCGCGCTGTTCCATCAACATTTACCGCGTAATGACAGGGGAAAACGTGTCTAAAAGCAGGACCTTTCTGTGTCAAAATGAGGTGATCTTCAGCGGAGCAGACAGCGCCGACTTTCCGTGAATTTCCCAGTTGCTTTTAAATGTGACGGCGTGTTTTGATGGAGCATCACAAATAGATTGTCTGTCTGTGGCTTTGGTTTCAGCATCATGATGGATGAGCTGGTGCAGGACCTGGTGTCTGCATTGGAGCAGACCTCGGAGCAGAGCAAGCTGGGCGAGCTCTGGGAGGAAATGGTCCTCAACCCGCTGCACCAGCGCCGACAGATTCGCAGGCGCAGAGGCCGCAAGCGCCACCGCGACTCCTCCCTCTACCCGCTGGAGCACAGACGCTGCTGGATCGAAGCCTCCGAGTCCAGTCTAGACGAGGCTTCTAAGAACCGCCGCGCGCCGCCGGCCTTCGCGGCCTCCGTGGCCAACTGCAGCGACTCTGACGACATGGCGGCCACCAACCAGTGGCACTCGCTCATGAGAGGCCCAAACAGGACTAGGCAGCCCTCGTGGCCAGAGTCTGACTCCTTCCCCGAGAATCCGGGACGGCCGCTCAGGAGGAGGAGGAAGGTCAAGCGCGTGACCTCGGACGTCACCGTAAGGCTGCAGCAGCAGTTTTCAGGCGTGAGCGCGAAACGGAGGCACAGGCCGTCCAGGATGCAACATCTGCCCAGGTCCAAGAACAAGTCGGGCGGTTGGGTCGGAGCCGACAGGCAGACTGAGGGAGCCAGGCTGATGGGGAAGGAGTGCTGGAAGAGAAAGATCACGCTGGAGGCCAAGGAACACAGAGATGGTGCTGATGAGAACATGTCTGAGGGGTAATGTCAGATTCACGGAGGGATCTTCGCTCGCTGAAACACCTTCTTCTTCTTTTTGTGCCCATGCTGCGCTGCGTTGTTACGGCCAACGGGCAAAAATTCATCCCACATTTGACATCTATTTAGGCTTCTATTCAAAACTTTTTTCTTTTATGAGCAGTGAGCAGTTCCAGTTTCCAGCAAGCCAAATGTTAACCCTGTCATTGTTTAAAGAGTCAGGATTAAAATCATCCTGAAAATATCCTCAAAACTCCAAAAGCCCTTTTTACCCTTTAAATGGAAAGTTACAGAGGCAGTTAAACCCATAACATAAAAGTCATGGGCATAACTACTATCAGACAGAAGCAATTAAACAAGGCGACATTTAAGATGATCTATACTGCCTGTCTTCATCTAGCCAGTTGTCAATATTCAGTGTGTCCTCAACTAAACCAAAAAAATGTATCACAATCGTGCCACTCCACTTTAAAGTATTGAGCTGACATTAAAAATGAATGATAGGGTCTATTCATCCTCATCTCCTATAGCTGAAATGATCACTAGGGAGGGGTCTTTGATAGTTATGCCTCCAGGCATCTGCCGGCTCATTATTCCCTTTCGAGAAATATTGTCACAAATAAATAAGTGACTTGGTGTGGTATTGATTTATTTTGAAATGAATTCCTTTTTTGGGGGGCTGGGTAATTAAACTGTGCGACTGCGCCCGTATCCCAGCATGCACCGTTTTCTGTGCATTTTGTATAGTTAAACTCAGTATGGCTCCAACTGGCAGCAGCAGCAGAGGGACGTTACATTAATACCCGAAATGGTGACAAGTTTTTTTTTTAAATGTCTAAATTAGATCTTAACCGCAATATTGCCCAGTGTTAAATACATTCTATTATGTTCTATATTATATGATGAATCATTTGGCCATGACATGAACAATAGTTTGCTAAAGCTTAAGACCCAAAGATCTTTAATTTAAAAATCCATTCTATGAGAAGCTAAAATCATAGAGGCTGATGAATATAAACTCAATTGGTGATTTAGCAATCATAAAAATCATTATCTTTATTTTACAGTATTGTCAAGATCTTTCGTGAGGTTTTGATGCTGTAGAATTTTAAAGACCTTATTTCTAAAAAGAAATGTATAAATTGTCTTTTGGTCTTAAACATCTGACATCGGCATCATGTTTAATGACCTGATAAATAGATATGTTGGATGATTTCGTTCTGTTGTTAAATACTGATTATTGCATCATTTTTTAGAGTTTTTCCTTTGATGATCTCATTATCTGATGGTCATAAAAAAAACAGTTGGAGATGCAGATATTTATGATAACCAGTGGTGGGACACAGGGCTTTACATCTTTCAGTTTAATCTGCGCTGACCTCCCTTAGCCCCTAAACGGTACTTGTTTTCTTATTTTATGGAAAAATCAATAGCCGTCTTGACAGAAAACAGCTCCGGAGAAGAAATAAATGGGAACGCCGCGGCGCGCTGTCAATCATTTCTCACTTACACAACGCCAACAGTCTTGATTGCTGCTCAGTAGACTGCCACACCGCACCACGGGCCGGCCAATCTGATGGTTAAGCCCCGGCCGAGGTGAGGGATAGGGGAAAAAAAACAGCGGCAGTGAGGAGGGCTTGACAGTGGTACAACAGCAGCGTTTATAATCCGAGCGTACGGCCCATTTGATGTCGGACACAGATGTCATTGCTAAAACGTCTTCCCAACCGCTCAGATTTCGCCGGTCTCCGTTCATTCCATTAACCTTTTATTATATGGAGTTTCTGGTCTCTTAAAACGCGGCGCTCCTCAAGGTCACCCTCTCTCGTGTGCGTACCGAGCAGAGCCTTGCCTTCAGCCACCCAAGTGCAAGGGGAGCAGATGTTGGCAGCTCCAGTTGGGCTCCACATCCTTGATTAGACCTGGCCCAGCCTGCTGGCGCTGAGGCCACCTGGCACCCAGGCTGGCCCGGCGAGCGGGCCTTTACCTGTGGGTAGACGCAGTCGCGGGGTCGGCGTCGGTCTCCAGCTGCCGACGGTGGCGTTGAGTTCCACCCCGCCGTCGGGAACAAACAACGCCATTGTACTCGCTTTTCCTCAGCTTTATCATGCTGTAATTTATATTTTGAAAACTCTATGAGGAGTTTTAGGGAAAGCAGTGCGCCATTTGCTGAAGTTAATTTTCATAAATCTCTGAGACTAATCCAATTACTGCAGCTCAGGGAGGGTGGGATAACCTTATAATCAGACACACATGGAAGAGGGCATGGATTTGGGTTGAGGCGGCTTGTTTGAAGAGCCCACAGATCCATTGTTATCAGCATTATGCCCCATTCCGTCTCTGCCTCGACTTTATTCCTCTGCAGAATGAGCCCGGCTCAATAAATGGCGGCTAGCCTGTAATCTCTGTGCAAACTGGTCTGCCTCTCCCAGGAGTTGAGGATTATATCCTAATGATTAGTGCTCATCTGGATACTGTGTTTTGCTTCACCTCTTTGGCTTGTGTAGAGACAATAGGGCCGTGGGGGGAGTTAAGTTCATCACTAAAACACTCGGATGCTGGTTTTTGTCTTTGCCCTTGCCTTTGTTTTGCCATGGACGCACGGCATTTTATCTAATTAAGACTTATTTGGTTTTATGGAGCCTAATCCGCAATGGAAGACTCTATTTTTTTTTGGGCTGGGTGGAGTGCTGCAGCTTGCATGTGAGACGCGGCGCAAGTTTTCCCAAAACGTTTGTCAACTTTCCTTGTCAAAGGTCACTGGTGAAGAAAGAGGAGGTGTTTCTTTAGGTCTCAAGAAAAATGGGAGCCTCAATTATTCATACAATTAATTAGGAAGTGCTTAATGGAAACAGTCTCAGATTGGCCCTGTGCTGCTCCGAGCAACATCACATTACACCTTTAATATGGATAAATACTTAATGGGTATCTCTAATTAATTGTTTATACCTGTAATTCTTTGTCAAACTTTGCACCGGATCCCTCCAATGAGATCCAAATGCATTTTTCAGCATTCAAATGCAAGAAGACGCCCACGCTGTTGGAACAAGTTAGTCAGCTACTCATTGATTAATTGCGCCGCTTCCATTAAATGGAGCTTCAAGCCAAAAGGGCAGTGTGTGTTTATTGTCGAGTGTCTGTCCTCTGCTGATGATGGAGTGTTGCGGTGCTGCAGATGCCAGCCGGTGTGTCCAGAGGTGGGGTGCAGCTGAGCGGAGGCCTAGGGAGCCAGTCTGGAGAGAGGGCTGAAGGGGTGGGATGGGGGATGGCGAGCCCGCGCGGGGATGCTTGGCCAGGCCAGACATCTCCCAGATTCCCCGGAGATGCCTGCTCCCTCTCACATCTGCTTCTTGCCGATGCGAGGGGAGATGATGCAGGACCATCTGGCCGGGAAGATGTGCAGGCTGGGAGGACGTTTTTCTGATCCTGCCGTCACTGGCAGGCGTCTGCAATATGGCAAAGCATGGTATCAGCGCATATCTGGCCCTGCAGCCTCTGGTGTGAGCAAGGTCAGCGATGATAAAGAGCGTCGGGCTCCCTCTCCTTCATAAAGTCATTTGAGTCTGGCAAACCCGATGCGTAAACCGGCCAGCTTCGTCCGATGCGACGAGGAGACCACGACTTTAAAGGTTCCCTAATGTTCCGCTCGCATCGTTCGCCCACGTGTTCCCGCCCAAACACGTATGACACAAACATGCATCTATGATGTTTACCTTTATCGTATCATGTTGTTAGCGCATCTGTTTATTTGTCTGTTTATTTAAAGTTCACCAAACTCGGTAGAGGAACATAACATAGGACCCATCACGTTTTTAGGGCCGATCCGTTGCACCTGTCGAAATCCCGTGTTTTTATTTGCATGAGCGTTGGTGGGGGTCTGCGCCCTCAGAGCGCCCCGATGTTTGCTGGATTAAGCGGATAACCAAACAGGCCGTTTTCCATTAAATTTAGCAAGCGGTTGCAGAATGGGAGAAGGAACAACTCATTTGGGGCAGGTGTGTTTCCCCCCGCGTGTCAGCCAAATTTCACCAAATTTAGGGGAGGAATTTCACATGGGCCAGGGAGGAACTCATCACTATTATTTAAAAAAAAAAAAAAAAAAAAAGAAAGAAAAATGTTCATAAAGAAAAATTTCACCAGGGTTTGCAATGATGTTACTTGTCTTTTAAGTTAATTGGCTTTCTTAAAAAAAAAAGAAAGAAAAAAGAAAATTACACAGATACACCGTAGCTATTGAAAACATTTCCTTTTTATATCCTCTAAGAGCAAACAAACAAACAAAAACCCCGTCACCCCTCCCTGATCCCCCGTGACCTTGCAGTGACTTAAGGTCCCAGCTGAAGTTGGCTGAGGTGTGAGATTGGCAGACGAGGCCAGGGTGGTCCGGGGTGAGCGGGGAGGGGATGTAAGAGGGGGTTGCCTGGAGGTGAGGCGACGGAGCAGTTTTAGGCGGCGAGCTACCCCGGCCCACACAGCAGATGCTGGCCAGTTGTTGTGTGTGTGTGTGTGGAGGCGGCGCGTCTGTGGGTCGCTCTGTGTGTGTGCGCGCGCGTCTGCGTGTGTGTGTGTGTGTGTGTGTGTGTGCGCGTGGGGCACATCCAGAGGGGAGGGGCAAGCAGGGGAGTGTGTTTCACTCTCCTGTCATCCTCCACAACGCAGGCCAGATTAGATTGGAGCTGACAGCGGAGGATATTCAATTAGATTGTGCATGTCACTCAGTGGCTTCGATCAGAGTCTCTCCTCGTTGCCTTTGTGTTTGCTATCGCAACAAGGGAGAACATGGCACGCTCTGCCTTTCTGTGCCATTCCCATTTACGTCGACCTCCAGCTCCGGACTTCTTCATTATATTTGCTATTGATTGTTACACGTTAAACATTGGTAGCATTTAAAGGTTTGATTCGCATTGTTCACTTTTCAGATGCTATAACGTCGTCCGACCTAAGAACCCTTTCAGTGTTTGAGATTGCAAATCAGAGCCGAGCTCATCGTCCTGAGAGGTCGGTGATGCCGGAGAAACCGGTGAGTGGCGGCGGATTCACGTGGTGTCTTTTTTTTTTTTTCCCTCCCTCTTGTCTTTGCAGTGAAACCAGCAGCACTTGCAGCAGTGACCCTGGTCTCTTCACCAACGATGAGGGGAGACAAGGTATTAAAAAAACAACAAAAAAGCTCACTTTCACCATATAGTGCTGCAACTGCATCTTCGTTTACCGCCATTCGTCCGTCGTTCGACCGATGCCGACCATTTGTCGATTTGTCCATTCTGGACGCCGCCCCGCTCAGCTCCGCGGGAGTGCTGAGACTAGACTGGGAGGTTCTGCTACAATAGGCTGGTTGCTGGGCACCCAGGCGACTCTAATAAGACGTTGTCATGTCGTGTTAATGAGCGCTGAAGCCTTTGCTAATCTCATTAGCCGTGGTTGGGCCAGTCGGCCTCTGATTTAACAGTTGTCACTACACCTTGACTGTGAGAGGCATGCTTCCCGCGCACGCTCCGATGACTGACAGGCCTGAGAGGGCTCAGCCGTCTGGGGACTCCACCGGTGTCGTCTAGTTGTCTGTTAGAGTCGTAGTTGAAGGAATCATTTACCCCAATATGAAAATTCAGCCTTTTTTTTTTCTTCTTTAGACACAAACACATGAACTCAGGTCACACATCGAAAACACACTCAGCCTTCGCCCATCAGGCGTCTGAGAACAGGCTCGCGTAGCGGCTCAGAGGCCCAGTATTCACCGCCAACATGGTGCCGGTAGACCCAGACTTGACAAAGGTTAAACGCGGTCACATGCTCACCGTTTGCGGCGTCCTCCCTGCCCCTGTGCCTGCCAGGTGACGACGAGCAGAGCGACTGGTTCTTCGAGGGCGACTGCGGAGTCGGGTCCGGCGTGGCCGGTCTGCTGCCCGGCTGGGACTCGGACAGTCAGCTCTCCGTGGATGACGCGCGCCCACCGCCCACCTTCCTGCAGCCGGCACGGCCGTCCCACAGAGGTTTTGCCTGCTTCTCTTTTTTATTTTTCCTGTCGAATGCTTTATTGTATTAAGCTTCTCTGTGATCTTTTCGCTGTGTCGTCTGGTTTGGTGACGTTTTCCATCCGTGCGCACTTGAAGACTCTTTTGTTTGTGTTTATAAATCACTGAAAACCTTTTGCTCTGTGATATACCGATATGGATCAGGCATCTGGTAAAACCTAACAACCCGAAGAGCCCGTGAATGCACACCTCTGTCATTTCTTTCTCCAACACTCCCAAATCTTCTGATGTAAACTGAGGTTTGGGGTTTGAATTGTGGTCACTGTTTTGATCATGCTTTCCTTTTAAGCATTTATTTCTGATTTTTTTTTTTTTTTTTTTTATCCTGTGTGCACTGCTTCAGGGTATCATTCTCGTTTTAAACGCCTGCCCGGCTCGGCCGCCTGCTGCATCAGGAAGGACAGGAGGAGGCTTCCCAGCAAGGTTGAAACTAAACTTCCTCAGCAGCAGCTTCACACTGGCTGGAAGCAGTTTCTTTGCTCCTTACCGTGTCTTTGATTGGTGTTTTCCAGAGCAACGCCACGCCAGTGTTTGTAGAGCGGCTCAGACACTTTTCTCAAGAGCGTTACCAGAGAGAGTAAGATAGACCGCTGCGTGCTCGGTTATGAAGATCACTTGTTTCCATCATTTTGAATCCAGCAGTAATTATACTCTGATTATCTCCTTTTAGCTTTTGGCTGCCTTCTGTTGGAAAGCGAGGCCGAAGCCAGGTATGTTAAATTCAAAGTTTTACGATCTTTTTGGTCCCAGTTTGTTATGACTTTTTACTCGAAATCTAAACGTTATTGATACTTTCATTTTTCCCCCAGTTGAACCCCTTGTGCCCTTTACCCGTGTGTCCTATCGGCGTGGTGTCAGACAGCTCCCATCTCCGATGTCCATCCGCAATCTGCACAAACAGGTACCTGATGACACGTGAGACAAAGCGAGGGTCTATTGGAGAAACAATTTTCCATCAAAGCCCAATTTATTGATGGACGAGTCCACAGCCCGCTCGCTTTAAAACGAATCGGAGCGCAGGTCGCTGTTGACTTCCTAAGATGATTCATCAGAGTGTGTGCGCATACTTGCGTGTGTGCAGATCCATCCAGCTTGTTGTAGTTGATGGTTCCAAACTCTGCTCTTTGTCAGAACTGGGGCAGCGCACAGCTGGTTTGGAACTTTCTCGGGGAGGATTTATCTGCGGAGTTCCCTGAGAACCACAAACTTTCAAGGGCTTTAGTAGCGTCATAGTAGCGCGAGCCAGTGGCTTCATCTCTGCACGTGACACAACAGCAACCAGATGGAGGATGCCGTGAGCTGAGCTGTGTGTGTTTGTTTTTGTTGGATTTTTAGGATCCTGAGGACGAAAAAGGAGGCGTTGTATGTTTAGACTGACTGTTTTGTTCCATTTTTAGAGGCCAAGGCTAACTGCATTTGTGAATGTGGTCATCATTTTAAAATATCTCAAACGTGGTGGATGCCAGTGCTGCACACTGGAGCCGCGTGCGTGTGTGTGTGTGTGTGTTTGTTGTGTGTGTTGATTGGTTTTCAGTGATTTTCATGGTTGATGGAAAGGAGATGTGTGGATTTACTGTCTCCAATCGGGCTACATTCCAATCACTCATCGCTCCTCCGCTGCTCAGAAAGTAACTTCAATGAAGTACGAACTAAAAAAGTTGCTACTGTGCAAATACATTAAAAAAGAGGGCGGGTCCTGCAGTAGTTCTAAGGACTATTAGAAGGTTCCTGCGGTCGGAAAGCGCTTAATGTCTGTGTCTGAACTGAACTGACGATAGGCAGCCGCAGAAGTATCGCTCGGATGCGGCAACACTTCAGCTCAGTAGTTTTCAAGGTCAGCGTTGCCAAATAGAGAAATACCATGTGTTGACATAGTTGTAATGCAGATTCAAATACCAGGATTTCTGCACAAAAACGCTGAATTAAGTTCGCCCAAAAGATGTTTGTCAAAGCATCACATTGCTCCCAGTCATCCCTGGAACCGTTGGATCTGCATGGGGGGAACGATTGAGGATCCGAGCGGCCCCTTTGGCCTCGGGACTGTGGGACTCCTCATTGTATTGTTTCCATGCTGCCTATTTATGGTGCATTCTTAATTTAGTTTCACACACACTCCTTTTCCTCTCTCTCTCTCTCACACTCTCTCTGCCTCTCTCTCCCTCTCTTGGGTTATTTCACAGAGCGCTCCAGCACTCCTTGATGAGGGGCAAAAACACGACTGCTATGAAAAGCCCCCGACTTCTTAGAGCTTTCTTTTCTAAACTGGCCCTTTCTTCTCCACCTGAAAGGTTCCTTCAGATTCCAGTTTGAGGCATTGTGAATACTAATTTCTCTCTATTAAAAAGCCCTCATATCCCTGCCATGCTCTCATTTGAATGGCAGACTCAGGGGAGACCTCTTAATTCCTTTATAGTGGGATTCAAGACCCTTCACTTCAAAAAGTATAAATCATACTCCCAAATGAATGAGGGAGGGGAGGAGGGGAGGTTGACGAGAGGGGCTTCTGATGTGTCCCGTCGGATGGCACGAGCTGAATCCATCTCCCCGAGCTGCTCAAATCCACTCTCCAGTGAGATGGCTCGGCTGTCCTCATGACCTGCACACGCGACACCCGTTTACTTCCTTTCCACTTCGTCCACAAAACTCGCATGAAAATGCGACGACGTCAGCGGGCCGGCGCGACCGTAATGGCTGTCGGCCGCTCTCGGCAAAAACTTTGAATGGCCTACTCTAGATTTTCATTTCTGGTCATTGTTTTTTTTTTGTGTGTGTGTGTGTGTGTGGTTTGTTTTCACCCGTGAGAGGAAGGCGTTCCCCCCCTGCAGACGGAGCGTACCTATTAATCCGTGGCCAGGTTGGAATGATACAGTATCGATGAAAGCTGTCATCTCCTGTTTGCCACCAGTTGACGGCGACAATCAGAGATTTGATATTAAGCGATGCAGGCTGCTCGCCGTTTATCCTCGTCTGGCGGCGTGAATGAGGCGCAATGCTTTGTGGGATTTGGCCGTAATGCCGGGGGCTGGCGGCCGCCTTAAAATGCATAACCGCCTTCCCGCCGGTGCGAGGCAGCAGCTTTTATCTATTGACTTATTTATTTCTAAATGACACCTGCGCTGTGAGATAAATCATAGTCTTATGCCACTCCCTTCCCAGTTTTCATTTTAATTGTGAGATCTCTGTGTCAGCAGTTGGTATATTGGTGTGAGTGGCCTATTGATTATTGATTTGCAGCCATTGATTATGCTCCCTGGAGACCCTAATCCTTTCTGATTCATTTGAATACCTCTATTCATCTTGAAATCCTGCTCACACCTGAAGCGCCATGTACCCTAATGAAAATAGATAGCCATTTTGTAACCGCAGCACCGCGCTCCTCTTTTGATTTATTATTTTTAATTGATATATTTGCTTTTGGATGTGGACGCCAAAATTACAATTGACCCTGTGTCAGCGCTGCTTTACTCCACACCCTAAGGGACTATACTGCATTTAAAAGTGTCTCATATGACCTGAAAAAAATCCATCTCCGAGACTTTTTCCCTTTGTCCTTGTGTCTTTGATAGAATTTAGTCGGCCATCTTCAATTCACATCACTTGTTTTTTTTTCTTCTTTTGCTCATCACCGATGAGCGCTCCCTGTTCTCTCATCACTTTTCAGTGTATTTAGGGATAAAACAACTAGTCAACATCTGTCGTGCTGTTATGAATGATGAAGTAGCAGATGTTAAATAATACAGCAGCAGAGTTTTCATTTATTTGTTTATTTTTATTTATTTATTTTACCACATTTTCTCCGTTTTTTCCACTGAACCATGGCACATGCTGATAAAAAAGCCTCTGGGCTGCGCAATGAGATGAATGGTGGTGTTTTGCCTCAGTTAATGAGCCAGCTGATGGTATTCTCATGTTTGATTAGCATTGTGCTGGGAGTCTCAGTGGGCTCCTGGCGGCCCCTGAGCGGCCCTTGCTCCCAGCCCTCAGTAGCAGGGGAGGGCCCTCGCCTCCCTTTAGGCCACAGGGACCCCGAGGTGCCTTGGCCTTGGTGTAATGGGAAAGAGATGGAAGGATGGACCTCCGCACATCAAGACCAAATGCATCAGGGTATTAGTTTTAATACCGCCGGCGTGCCTCATGAAATAATGCGACGTTTAAACGCGGATCGATTTTGGAATTAAAAAGTAAGTTTGCAAAGATTTACTGTGGGGAGTTCAATGCCTGAGCTCTTTATCAGGGGCGCAAATGGCTGGTTATGTGCTGTCCAACAGAGGTACGATTGAGGGATCGATAGGCACGTGATTTACTAACTGGAGTACAGGTAATCAATAAGTATAAAAGTAAATGAAATATGCATTACTGGGATTTTATTAGAGGAGGGTAGCAGGGAGAGAATAACGGTCAGGCCATTTATTTTTATATCTATTGATTATACAACATAGAGACTTCGCTCAAAGCGAGGCCTGCACAGCCCTCGACACCCCGCGCCTGCACACCCGTCATGTGATTTATGGGTGCTGAGGTCATGGAACATGCTGCCTGTTAAAAGGCTGCCGTGACGGGGCCTTCTAGTAGCGCGAGGGCGCTGAGCTTTATGAAGCCAGCAGCTCCAGAGCAGCCGGCAGCTTCCAAGCTGGTTAACGAGGATCTCTTATCTGCGCGGCCCTCTGTTGTTTTGCAATCTGTCATTAATTCCGCGTTTACAGGTTACGTTTATTGGCATTTTCCGATGGCGCGCCATATTGTTCTTTAAAGTCTCCCACGGATGCACCGCAGGGGAAGCATAATGCAGCAAGTCAGCTTGAATCTATTTGTCCATCACTAATGTGCACCGTCTCACCTGATCTGTCCCCCTCCGCCCACAAACGCACACGCACACACAGCAACACATGCACACGCACACACAGCAACACATGCACACACAAACACACAGTGATGGAACGGACCTTGACCTTATTTTTACATCTCAGAAGTCAGGGCTATTAAGCTTTGTGTGTGTGTGTGTGTGTGTGTGTGTGTGTGTGTGTGTGTGTGTGTGTGTGTGTGTGTGTGTGTGGGGCAAGGTGGAGGGGGTTTTCCTATTTCAGGGGCTCCTGACATGTGACACAAGAGGCATAGAGCAGGTGTAATTTATTTGTGTGAACTCCGCCATAATTCATCCGCATGCACACCAGCACCTTTTCTCATCTAATACACAGTAAAGCACAAAGAAAGATCAGTGTGTGTTGAAATACAAACTTTTACTACTGATCAATTTTCTTTTTTTTCTTGTTATAATTACATGTGTGTTTTGCAGTTTGTGAGTAATTGTGCGTGCGTGCGTGTGTGTGTGTGCGCGCGCGCGTGTGTGTGTGTGTGTCCCTCAGGCAGGCCAATGCCTCTCCAGGACTGTTATGCACAACAGACGTCAGGAGAAGGAGGAAAGCAGAAGCTGCATCCGTCACATCAGGTAACGTCGTCCGCACACACACACACACACACACACACACACACCGACGACTCTCCAATGGCCTACTTAACTATCACTGGAATGATCACTGCCGCTTACATCTGCGGATACACAACGTCAAATATCTCTTGGCACCGCGATTTTATCGCCACACCAAAATTGCGGAAGTTGCTCAGCCAAGTGAACAGCAGAGGCTGAAGTTTATAGTCCAGACTTGGCAGCGTTTGTAGCACTCGGCGTGAAGCGGTGGAAGTGTGATGTGGAGTTCATTCTATTGGGGGTGGCACCATGCCGCCGCCGCCGTCGTGTGTATTTGGACCAGCGGACCTGCCTTTTTCCATTAGACTGATGGCTCGGGGGGGCCCCGTGTCTTTCACTGGATTGAAATCTGAATTGGTCTGTCCACCTTTTCTCCGGCGTCTCCTCTCCACTCCTGCAGCCACTGTTTGTCATTTAAATAACAAATGCTGGTGGTTCCCTGATTTAGTAAGGGGTGCAGGCCTCTGATGTATATTAATACTGCCACACGGTGCACCGTACCGGGGTCCATCATTCATTTGGATAAAAGAGGTGGAATTTAAAACCAGCCAATGCTTTGCTTGGATACAGATTGCATCCATTTATTGCACTGAGTGATGGAACAGCGACTCTGTCCTTCACCTCGCCGCTGCTGCGGAGCCACTTCCCATCCAAGTTAAAAAAAAAATAAAAAAAAGGGATTCACCTCTGCCCCTTCAGCGCCCCTCACGTTCAGCATGCGGAACGAGGGGCATCCCTCAGTTTCTCGACAGTTTGCTGTGAGAGTCGCAGGAGGAGGAAATCTCGAATGCAGGAAATGAAACTACAAAAGTTTAAATGAAGGCGCTTTAATGTGTTTTGTATACATGCCAGAATGCACTCCTATTTTTAGAGCAAGTGGAATAAATGGAGTTTCTTCTTCTTCTTCAGCTCTGTTCAGAGTGTGTCCCTGCTTCTTGGGTCTAGTGCCCCCTGTCCACCGTGATTTATCATGCATCCCATGTCGTCCAATGTCAGTTTCTGCAGCTGCGACTGCTCTGTATAAATCTTTACTTTGGCAGCCTGCTGCACTATGTCTCTCCTCAGTAATCTCACCACTGCCAGGAGATGCACATTCACTCTGACAAGGGTTCTCACCGTGTGTACAATTTTTTTTTTTTTTTTTGGTGTGTTGCCACTCTGCCGTAATTGTAGACAAAGACAAAATCAGATTCAGTGATTTGTCGAGGGCAGGGTTCTCCCCCCCCCCTCCTTCCTGGTGAACATCTTGTTTGCATGGAAAGATTGTTTGTGGCATTTAGGCCAACATGGCTGCCTGCGTCTCTCTCGCCGAACATGCCGGCCTCTAGTCTTTGTTTGAGTTGGCCAGAGGAAGTGGATTGTTGTATGTGTTAGCGGTTGATTTGAAACTCTGTAATCAGGAGTGAAAATGGCGTGCGGCTGGAGGTGTCTCCGTGCGCTCCGCGGGGAATTACTGAGACGGTACCCAGCTGTTGCTTTGTCTTCCTTCTTTACCCTTTTAGCACTTCCACAGCAGTGCAGAAGCTGGTAAAGAAGAAACAGAACAACAACATGGGGGGGGGGGGAGAAAACAACTTATAAAGCCAGGTATCTGTTTAGATTAGATGACCGCTCCATTTCACAGCCTTAGATTGGCCATTTCCTACTTTTCTCGCCACCGTCAATCCAGAGATCCAACTCAATCCGACTGTTCCTCCGTGGAAATTGAACAAAGCATGACAGCATCTCTGTTGCATCTCACATTGAATTATTGAACCTCAGATTGGCGTGATCAATTAGTGGATTATAGAAATTATGGCTGCAGTGTGTTTCCAAGTGATGAAGGATGCCGCCGTGCGTTTTTTTAAGAGTTATTCATGAGGCAGAGAGGAATCGGGAAGTGTATGGATCCTGGTGGGTTGTAATAGCCTTGGCTGGTCTCACACACAGACTAATTAATTATTGCAATTTTACTCCTCCCCTGCAGTCTCCCGTAATGCCCTTCATCTTTATCTCTGTAACAGGATGATGGCAATCAAGCCAAACTTTTTAGCGCGCTTCATTTTGGGAAGAGTTCAGCCGGAGGTAATTAGCTGTGATTGACATCGGCTGAGGCTTTTATCACCCTTGTCACACTGTGACTGAATGTTGTGTTTGTGTGCCGGCGAGCACCACACGTGAGGACCCCCCCCCCACGCACACACACGCACACACACACGCGCGCGCGGGAGAAGGAGGTGGAGGCCAGCGCTTCAGTCAGCCCTGCCTCCTCTCCTTTCGTTCATGTGTCTCCTTGCCTGAGCAGGACGGCTCCGTGACAGATCACCTGCGTTGGAGGCCCGCCGTGTTCCTGCCCGGCGGTCCGGCCCCCCTCTCATTAATGCCCAGGCTGGCGCGAGGGCCGCATGGCAGCACAAGACAAATAACGCTACCACTCAGCCATCACTTCTGCTGACAGAAATGCAGCCCACCGCACTATTTCGCCCTCTCCAGCTCCACTCTGCACCCTACTCGCGTCCTTCAAACCCCCCTGTTCCCCCACACTCCTGCACCTCCACCACCTACCCCAGCACCTCCTCTGTCTCCACCTGCACCTGCCCACATTGCTCCACCAAAAACTTTCGCGGCGGTAGTTGCCGCCGCCGGAGGGCCGAGCCCGGCGCCGAGACCCCGTGCGGTCGTTTTCGGTGTGGCCTCTTCTCGGTGGCGACGGGTTTGCCTCTAGTAGCTCAGGCCGCTCGTGTGCGAAAATTCCTCTCATCGGGAGGTCTGATTTGAATATCCTGGGTTTTTTTTTTTTTTTCAGTTGTGAGTGTGTTAGTGTGTGTGTGGGCAGGAGTGAGAGCCAGAGCGAGAAAAACACAAAAGCTAATCATTAAAGAGCTATTCAGCCCTGTTCATTTAAGTGTGGGAATCAGCAAGCCCATGACTGTCAATGTGTAATTAGCTGATTAATAAACAGGGGGGAGGGGAGCGCTCCAGCATGGCCTGTAATGATTGTTTTTAGAGAGCATCACATGAGAGCTTATTAAGATGGTAAGATGGTTCCATTCAACCTCCCATTATCACCCACAATAAATGCATGTACTGTAATTCCCCCACTGACGGGAAACCTTTGCGCCATAACGTCTCCATTGACCTTGATGTAAAACTAGTTGAGTGCAGGTTTCATTTCAGCGGTTTATCATTCGCGTTCATCGGGTTTGACGAGTCGTGTGAGCACGTTCACATAAAAAGCTACACGACTTGCATGTGAACGCGACATGTTATCTAAATACGGTCAACATATAAAAGAATTGTTTTTAACCTCACTATGTTTTGACAGCTATAGCTGGTCGTTGCTTTTCAGAATAAGATTTTCCATGAAACACAACAACAGATGTTTTTTTTTTTTTTTATAAAATGCAAAATACTGTTAAGAATGAATCCAGTAATACCAATTTTTTTAATGGCCAGCAGGGGGCGCCTTCACTGGCTTCAAGGAATCTGTTCGTATAGCGTAGTTGGTTGAGAAAATGACCATAATTTATGTACTACCTTTTTATTTATTACCTCAGTAGCTGTTTTCCTAATAAGTTTATGGTCTCTCGTTTCATACAACATGGCGTCGTTTTGTAAATTATGGTCCCATTCAGATTAAAAATAATTGCTGATTATGCAGAGTGCGCTTTAGGGTGAGGCCACCTTGCAGTTGACAAGTTGCCACGATGGTTGTTAAACATGTTAACAATCACTCGATTAATCAGTAAAATGATACATGAAACATACATTGTTGCTTAGACATTTTTCATTGGTTTCTTAAGTTCTGAAGTCTAAACAGCGAATAAGTGATTAATAACAAATTCTTAACATCTGCAGGTGCTCCCACACACATTTGCTCTCTGAATATTTCAGATGTGTTCATTTATAATAGTTATCCAAGGGCCCCAAAAGGTACAAACTTTGAGGGTCAGCGAAGTTCTAATAAACTTTTGATCTTGATCATTGGGTGAATCTATATGAATGTTTTTTTTAACTTTCCCTTAAGATTTTTTTACGTTGAGTTTTTGCAGAGTTATCGACTTCACAAATTGCCCTCTAAGTTTTACATAGTAAAAGATTTTAACCACTACGTAGAATAAGCTAAACACGAGAGGCTTGAATATCCGCATAGTCATCGGCAGGGAAATTGTCTTTCCTTACATTACTATTGATTTGTGTCGAAATATTTGTGTTTAGTTCATTCAAATGTTGTTCTTCTTGATCACCATATACAATTGTGTAAAAAAAAGAAAAGAAAAAGAAAAAGAAAAGCTCCTCCTGGATGTGACCTTGACCCAAGCCGCCCTGTGCATGTCAAGACTCTCACCCACTAAATATTCACAACCAATTCTTTCTATCTGCCAAATATGAAAAGCCCTGAATCGTGATCCAGGGCTTTGACTATGTTTAACCCGAGTGTTTGGGTTGAACCCACAGCAACGGTTAGTCATCGTTCCCTCAAGAAATATTAATCAATTATCTTGCCCGCTGGATCAGTTTGGGGAAGAAGTCATCTGGAAAGAGGCACAAGCAGATATAATGGGAACGAGCAAAAGCACATGCCAGTGAATGCTGTAATGCCTAATCCTTTGAGACAGCCCAAAGCCACAATGTCACTTCTAGTTCCCTTGTCCTCTGCTCTGTCTGCCTCGCAAATGTCTTGTGTGACCGCTGCAAACTTTTCTTTTTTTTTGGGAGGGGTTGGAGGGGGATCACGGAAGATTTATTTATCAACCTGGAGTAGGAAAGTAGGAAAACATGTTGGGAAGCACAATTGCTTTAGAGTTCCTCTGTCTCGTGTGAAAATTGGCCTCGGCTCTCTTTCAGATATTTCCTTTCGCTCTACGAGAGGAGAAGGTTTAAAGGCGAGTGAGATCAAGAGGGAGATGAATGAAGTTAAAAAAAAACAAAAAAAACAAAACATACGGCTTCTTACGCAGCATAACTGGAGGGGGAAGTTAAGCCATAGGAGCAGGACAGATTGGCCTTTTAATAACCATGTCCACAAGTCATATGGGGCCAAATTGGATTTGGCTCACTTGACCAAAACCTCATTAATACTTAACCTATTAGGAGAAGATTGCCTCAAAGTTTTTATTTCAATATACCTAAAACAGCGAGCGAGCCATAAGCCTGTGACTGAATGTAATTTTTATTTGAGGGGCCGGGCATTGAAATAGTCAGGGCAAATGGTGATTCATGTGGGTGTCTTTTGCTGTTTGTGCCGTCGTTGTGTCCAGAATATGATATGTGCTTTCTTCTTCTTCTGCAGCCGGTAATCCATTTCATAAGGATCACCAGAGAGAGGAGGCGCGGGGAGCCAGTAGCACCTCAACCCTGCAGGCCGGAGGGGTTTCACATTATTCTACGTCTGCGAAGCCTGAGAGTTTATCTTTCTCCCAAGAGAACAATTAGCACCCCCGAACGCAGCTCAGCGGCACCCCGAAACCTGGAGGGGATGAAACTTGAAACTTTTGCCGCACAAACTTCATGACGAAGAAGGAACACAAAGCACATCATTACTTCTCAAATCAGCATGCCGCTGCTAGATTCCAGTCTGCAGGTCGTATATTAAGCATGACAAATGTAAATGCAATCAAGCCTTGTTAAGCCCTCCGCCATCTCCTCAAGTAAGAAGGCAGTTTCAAGAGGCTCCTCATTTGACTCGAGACTCTGCAGCTCCTCCTGCTTCTGCTCGCGGTCTCCCGGCCACCTGCTACCACACGGTCCAACAATCATGTCCAGGCTGGTAGCGCAGCGTTTGTCAGCGAGGACACGGGGTGGGTGGGCGAGGAGGCTGAAGGGAGGCGTGGTGGTGGTGGTGGTGGTTGTGGTGGTGGTGGGGCTCTACTTTCTGACAGCTCAGAGACAGGAGAGCATCAGAAAGTTTGGCCGCCACATACTGCGACAGGGTTCATAGAGGCGACCACCGGTAGAGACCCGCACAAAGTACAGGCCTCCTATTAGCATGGGTTTGAAAAGCTACAGTTTTTTACAAAGGTGCTCATTAGCACAACACATGGAGAGCGTAGTCGCGGTCCTTGGACGGCCGCCTCTGTTCTCCTCAGCGCACACTTCCATATTCAAATTTCCCCAAACGTATTTAAGTTCAAGGCCGGCCGCAAATCTGTTTGAACAGCCTGTTTTTCAGTGGCGGCGGATTATCCTCCTCTGGAGCTGCGCAGAGAGGCGACAAAGAGGAGCTGGAGGAGCTCTTATAGACAGGAGAGGGGAGGTGTACACAGTATTTTCACCTACCCTTGGGTTATACATTTCCCCGGCTCCCTCAGCATCAGATGCATTAAAAGATCAATGGCGGTATACAGCAAGATCAAACCCAGCAGCTCTCACCAAAACTGGTAAACAAGCAGTATTTTCAGAAAGAAAAACAAAAAAAAAAACAACGTATTTGTACATAGAAGTCATAAGACGTATCTTCTGCTCACCGTTTCAGTTTTCGAAAACATCATGAAATCATCCCTGAGACTCCTGAGAAGTTATTTGACAGTGGAATGTCAACTTTGCAGCAGCTCCTGCTGACAAAAGTTGAAGCGACATGACAAGGACGTGTTTAACTCTTCTGATATATTGCCGGCGAGTGAACCCGGCAGCATTGCCAGTCTTTTTGCCTCCGTCTTTATGCCTCAGCATTTCCAGTTATCGCAAGTGTTTGCCTGCTCAGCTCAGCCTACCTGCGCTGACAGCCGTTTGGAATGGGGGGTGCGAGGATGACACAGCTGCCATCCTGCTAAGTACAGCTTGGATTATGCTTCCGCGTCGCCACGGCGCCGTCCTCTTCCGACGCCGTCATGAGCCTTGAACGAGTGCCGTGCAATTCTCTGCCGAAACGCTGGGGGGCGTTAGTGAGCAGCCCCGGCTTTTCTTCATCTGTTCAGCGTCCTGCGTCGCCCGCCCCCGGCGTGGTGAACAGCCGATCTTTATGATGCGATGGCCAAGGATTGAACAAATGCTCATATTTCCAAATTTCTTCACTCCCTCAAGTTGGTCCATAGTTGGTTTTTGAATGACTCTGGTATGAGCACTTTAAAAATGGTGGTTTAACGGGCGGGAGAAACAGGAGCTGCTACGTAAATGATGTACTAAAAGCCGACCTGGAATTTTTTGGAGGTCCACGTAGCAGCGCTGGAGGGTTTTGAGGGGGGACGAGCGAGCCGGCATCTCGATGCGGAAGCATACGCCGAGCGTCGGTGTCCCTTAAAAACGATCCATAAACTATTATTTTAAAATAAGAAAATTAGCTTGTTGGAGCTTTTTAATTGAAACCTCAGAGTAGATATGCGCACATAAGTTGTCATGCCTGTGCGGTTTTAGCATACCTGAAAGCCGCCCTGCGGCAAAAGGGACATGCTCTCCCGATAATGACCGCGGTGCAGTTCGGTCACACACACATCGCATGCCTTTTCAGACACTTTAAAGCTAAAGTCGCATTTAGTAGAATGAGATTTGCCAATTAATATGAGTTATACGTCTGCAATAATCTGTCTGAGAAGGCTTTATGCGATCAGGCTGGCCAGGGATGACATTTATAAATGCTGTGTGTGCACACTCGTCCAAATGGATGCTTCACACAAAGACACCGCGCCACGGGACTGGCTGCTCCGGCTGCTGCCGCTCGACCAGGGAATCCAGTACAGCGGGAGTCTACCTGTGCCAGGAATGCGCATCAGATTGATAGGAATAGTTGTAATTAGAAGGAAAAAAAAAGCTTTGATAAATACCTTAATGGCTGCCTTAAGAAATAAGCTCCCGAACGGGCTGACGAGTATTGACTGTGCAGTGTTTTTAAAGGAGAGCTTCTGGCCGTTGTCTTATCAGTCAGCCTGTGTTTTGGTGCCAAGGCACTGACAGGAGGAGGAAGACACATCCGCTCAGATGCAGTTTCATTAGTAGCAGAGGGGGGAATACCTCACCTGTCTGCACAGTAATTAGCAGTCACAATAATGACATCTCAGCCAGACCATACGCCCAGAAATGAATTTGCAATGGCCAGGAAGTGAGGAAATGGCTTCCGCGCAGCCAGTCAATTGCCCTGTTACAGTTAAGGAATTCAGCAGGCTGGTACCACTCATATTTCATCCCAGGTAAAGATTACCTGTCAGGCCCATGGGAGATGTATTGATCTGTTTTCCTTTTTCCGCCAGCAATCACCTGACAAAGGCACCTAGGAGGCGAGTGAATGAGTGATGCCCGGCCTGTCAGCTCCGCCGCGGTGGATTCTAGTGTCCACCGGTGGGTGGAGGGGTGATGAGGAAGAGATCACGCAGTCATAAACTCTGTTTGAACCTCCTCCGTATGCATGCAAGGCAGCCTCCCCGTGCCCTGGGTCAAAAGGTCACTGGGGAATTTGCGTTTTTTTCTTTTCTTTTTTCGTGGCTCCTTTCTTGTCGGCGGCGTTTGTTCTGCCGTGTTGGTGATGATAGAGGCACATGCAAAAGAGGCTCTCTGATTCCTGCTGACAAATGCATGTTGCAAGTCACGGTGGTTCAACTCATGCTGGGTTTCAAAAGAGACGCGGTTTGATGTGGGCACCTCGCTCGCAATGAAACCCCCCAGCCCTGTGTGGTCACGGGAGCCTCGTGCGACCGTCAGAGCGGCCATGCTGCACTCGCAACGATCAATACGTCTTACATCATCTCATGTTTTCTTGGCAGCTAAAAGTATTTGTATATTCGCTTGTTGGATAGAATGTCATTATTGATATCACCCGTTAAGCTCTGCATTTAAAGTGATTGTATAAAATGTGTCGTATTTATGATGTGATGCATAATTATGGGTCCATTAATTGAGGATTTAGGTCTGAGGGCATTAAATTCATTAATTCAATTTCATGATAGATAGTAGATATGTCTCTCTATTTTTTACTATCACATTTTTTAATTTCATTTACAAGGACTTAAATATATCCCCCTGATATCAGGGCTCTTAGGCAGCTAGCCACATTTGATATGGAGTACAAATAGCATTTTATCTCATATGCTGTTATCTTTATTTTTTATAGTAGCGGAGGCATGCCTAATTGCTTTGCAAATGATCTAAAGAGGATTAGCCGTCCCTAGAAAGCCTGCACAGTGTCACTAGATGTTAAACAGATATTAGAGTGGTAAGATTCAATCCAACCTGGCTGTGCAGCGTCGATGCATCAGCTCTGGTCTCCATGATCATGATGGTTGAGGTTGAAGCTCCACGGCTGAATAAACTCTGCAAGAACATTTGATGATAGAAGCTGTCTTAACAAACTCTTGTTGGTCCATTAATGCCATTTATGTGTCCTCAAATTTGAAAAAAAAAGAAAGAAAAAAAAAGATGTCATGTCTTGTTTATGTATTCATTCCTCTGTGTCGTTTGTATTTATGAAAAAAAAATGCAGTATGTATTTATTGTATGTATTTATTCCAAAATCATGGAAATAAATGAGTTTGAAAAATTTCGACTTTGTGAAATGTGAACGTGTGTGGCGTGATGGTTTTATAGTAACTGTTGCTGACTTAGACGTTTCATATTCACATTACAAAGCTCTTTGTTATTTTTTTAAAATGTTTTATGCCCTTTTTGCCTCATTATTATTATGTGTGTTTGGGTAATATGCCCACCTGTCTGTCTGTCCCATTCCTGTGAATGCAATATCTCAAACAACTTGAGGGAAAGTCCTCAAATTTGGCACAAAAGTCAACTCAGGCTCAAGGATGAGCTGATCAGATTTTTGGTGGTCAAAAGGTCAAAGGTCAGTGTCACAGGCCCTCACAAAACGTATTTTTTTACCATTACTCTCAATGCAATACACTGATTATGGCAAGAGTCCACACAAATGTCTAAAAGAATGAGATGATATGACATGACAGAATGTCATTTTGGATATGAAAGTTCAGAGGTCAAGTTTTCTGAGATTCAGCCCATCATTTCTGAAATGCCTCGAGCATATTTGTCCAAATGAAATGGCATTTTGCGTCCTCAAAGGTCAAAGGTCAACATCACTTTGACCTGTACCATTCTCATGAACATGATATTTCAGGAACACCTGTAGGGAATCTCTTGAAAAGCGGCATTCATTTCAACTTGTGCTGAAGGATAAATGGATTCTATTTTGTTAGCCAGGTGTCAAAGTTCAAGGCCATGAAGTGATGACAGTCTTCTAGTCTGTTACAAAAAATGTTGTGAAATAAACATTGATGATACATGTCTAAAAAAACCACAGTAATATCAGCATGTGAGCTGCATTTATAAAGGATTTTCTTCACCTTAACATTGTTCTAAGCACTTACAATTGCATTGTTATTGCCTCATTCATTCAGTGTTAGTGAGGGCTGGCTTGCACGGCGCCAACCTATATCAGGAACATTTAGGAGTTGACCGTCTTGCTCAAGGACACCTTGACCTTGTCTGCAGGAGCCGAGTATTAGTAGCGACCCATAGCCCTCCAATAGCAAGACAACCACTGGACCACCTCGGCCATGCCGGCTCTAAATTGGTTTTTAAATTCTATATCCCACATCATAACTGGAAGAACTACTTTAGAAGTATTCTCCAAATCATGGTGGTAAATTACTGGGCATGTAGACAACCTGTTTATAAGCTGAAAAACTTGGATTTGGGATTTGGGAAAGAAATGACGCAGCAGCTCTGCTGGAACTTGTGATGTTCACTTTTTCAGTCCAAGAACACTAAACGGAATAACAGTGACTTGCCACCGTGGAACAGATTTCACAGTGGAATGACACGAGCCTCACAGAGTTCCTGGTGAATAAAAGTGAGGCTGCAGTGTGGGTGACGGGGAAAACATTCCCTCAGCCAGTGGAGATGATCAGCAGCCCCCCCGCTGTTAATCTCGCCGCTGAATGCTGAGGACGGTGATAGTCACTCCGCCGTGTGCTGAGAGTCAGAGCAATTCTCTCCGCTCACCGGTGGTCCACGGTTACAAATCACATCATCAGCTGTCTGAGCACCCACAGCCACCTCTTCTCCACCAGATTGATGGCGGAATGGAGGAAAAATCAATGGCTTCCTCTCGTCGCAAAGAGCAAGCTCTGTCATGTTTGCGAGCTTGATGTTGCCCTCGCTTACTCTCCCGACGATGGGAAATTGAAAGCCGAGTTTGGACAAACTGACAGACGTGAAAAGACTGAAGTCCCCCCCCCTCGAAGTCAATATAATGACTAATTCCACTCTGACGCTTCAGTCATGAGGTGTCTGTGCTGCCCTTTAAACACACTCCTGAACCGCTCATCCGGTGGTGGTGGGTTAGCTTCCCTGTTAGCCTCCAAACTGACTTGCATGTCCCGGTGTAGGTGACCCTGCGAGTCTGCAGCAGTCACTTCCCTCGCTAGCCCCCCGCCCCACCATTACTCCATCACTCCATCCTTATCATCACTGTGACACACTGCAACTGTGAGGGAGGGTTTCCATTCGCTGCTTGCTGCGAAATGAGTAAGCATCAGTGGCCTTTTTTTTTTTTTTTTCCACTCACACACGCACGCACGCACGCACGCACGCACGCACGCACACACGCACACACATACACACACGCGCGCGCGCACCCTCCACCTCCTCCTTCTCGTCCTAATGGGAAATTCAAATATCACATATCAGCTGGATGCAATATTCACTTAGTGAGAGATAACACTCCACTTGATGTGTCTCATGTATCAGGTTCAGAGTTGGCGCGGCTCGGTCTCACGCCGCATAACTGCGTCGCGACACCAGACGTGGCTGCGGGACCCGGCGTATAAATTTTGCCTTGATGCTCGCGAGCGGCCGATTCATTCGCTCGCTCTTTGCTTTATCGTTGCGCGTGTGGCTCCCTTTTGTGTGTTTGAAGGAGAGCAGATTCCGGGGCGTCTGTGCCGGCGCCGCCGCCACCACCGCCGCTCCTCCTGTGTCATACACAAGCACCATCTCTTTTCATTTCAGCTGGCATTCTAATCAAAGCGTTACGAGCTTCAGCGGGTGAAGTACGCAGAAAGTTGTGTTTCCTGACAGCCAATAAAAACCTTATAATCTCCCTGATTCAAGTGGGCCATTTAAAAAAAAATACTAACTAGTGCTATCACTCAGGCCACCCCCTTCCCTTTTTCTTTAATGCCCTTTTTTTATTTAATATATAGCCCATGAAAAATGAGAGACTCCGCTTCGCCGTGTAGATATTTTGTTGCTGATGATGCGAGACGAATTTCCATCACAGCTTTGTTTCCAGCGGGTGAGCGGATAATCTTTTACAGTGCATGGAGGGAGGCCACCACTCCCATCAATCTCCGGGGGCTTATGGCTGCTGCGCGGTTGCCTCACCCGACCAGGACGTCTGCGCGGCGCCGCACCGGCAGCCCACTCAGGGTCAGGAGCCACCGGTGGACATCTCCGGGGCTCACTTATCGTCACGGCCTCGGAGAGCAGCAACCTACGGAACCCCTCTTTAACCCGCGCAACACTTCTCCTCCATTATTCCTGTCATTGTTATTATGTCATTTCTCTAACAAGGCGGTCTCGTGTGAGAGAGTAGCATTGCTTTCATGCTCACAGCTCTGTGAAACTATGTTAGCCGCGAGGGGCCTCGGCTGCTCCAGAGGTGTCACCCCTCACTGCTTCTTGGTCATGTCTTTTAAAGCGAAAAGGTCTCAGTTTTTAGTTGTGGCTTCCCGCCCAGACAGCCTCCGGAGAGGGCCCCCCCCCACCTCCCTCGGTGGCCCCCCAGCGCTGGCGTGGCGCGCTGGCAGGTGTGCAGCGCGCTCGCCTCTGCACCCCGCCGCCCTGGCAATCGCACGCTGCGCCGCTCCTCCCGCGGAGACGGCGCCGCTCTGAGTGACAATAATGGGAAGTGGCAGAATCGATGGGAGACAAGAGAGGGGTGCGCGTGAAATTCTCCCGGAGCCTCCAGTCACAGACCAGGAGGCTCTGGCACTGCTCACCTGTCATCCCTGCAGCGCCGGGATTAAGGCCAGTGACAGCAGCAGTAGCAGCAGCCTGAGAGAAAGATGCTGCGGTCGTCATTCGCCACTGACAGCTGGGAAATGGTGCCTCTCCCGCACACTTAGACTACATATATGTCTCATTAGCTGTCTGGACTCAAGCACCACGCCACCACTCCATGGAAATTTCTCTGCGAGTAAATCGGCTGTGTAAGACCGGCTAAAATATTGATGAGAAAAATCATTCTTCTCAAATTGAGACAAGATAAAATTACCCATCACAAGAACATGAGATACAGAATATCCTGAAAGGAGTGGATGGCTGGGCCTCTAATAAGCCATTTAAGAGAGTGCTTTCAAAAAGTATCTGATCTCTAGGATTAAAATAGCCATTCACCTTGTACTTGGGCATAGAATGTGTGTGTGCGCGCGCGCGTGTGTGTGTGTGTGTGTGCCTCTGTGTGTGTGTGTGAGCAGCCGATGGAGGGCAGGTGTCGTGACAGAAGGGGCTCTCCATTCTCTAATTGATCGGCAAAAGATGCACACGAAGAAGACGTCCAAGCAAAATGAAGTCATAACAGTGGATTGAGACATTTATTAAGTCGAACGAAAGGCCCTCAGAAACATTGAGATTGTTTATTGATTTTTGTGTTTTGGCTGGCTGCGCAGGAGTAATCGCTCGTGCTGCTGCCACGGAGACGACGGGGCTCGGGCGCTGCCAAATGTTGAGGTGGAGGCGCTGACTTCCTCCTGAAGGAGACAACTTTAACTGGCAGAACACCGAGTTTATTATGAAACTTGTTCCACTTTTTACGATCCGCCGTTTATCAGTCAGTTGCTCAGTCACTAGACTGTGATAAGACGCCACATAATGTGACATGACGCCTAGACTACAAGTCAATTACAGAGGCGTGTGTCTGGATATGTCTCTTTCTCTGTCGTAGAAAGAGACACTTGTATTTATTGTAATTCTTGTTATAATTCATGTTCATGGATTTTTACCACTCCTGTGAAGGTGGTCTGAAATTAGATCTGAAATTAGCATACAGATCAATAGGAAATTAATCAGCAATTAAAATGATTTGTTACACAAAGACGACCAACAGTTTGAGGATTTTCTGATTTGTATCAACTAGTTCTTAAAAATGCATACACACCAAAAAAAGGTTTTTCAAATGATCAAAAGTTACATGAATCCGCAATGAAAATAATCATCGGCTGCTGACATATTCACTTAGAGGTTTTTGTCATTTTTGTTTTCAATGAAAAATGACATAAAAAAAGGAATTTACAGCTTCACAACTGCCCCACTGTACGCCTGTGTGTGTGCGTGCGTGTGTGTGGGTGCTGAGCGTTGCTGGTGAGTGTTAGGTAGAGTTCAACCATACTGGTGACATCAATCTGCCTGTTCTTTATTAGACGGAGCAGTGAGGTGTAACTGACTGCATTGTCCACAGATGGACTGGGGCCCACAGCACACGGGACCCTGGTCAGCCACCCTGACAATACAATCAATAACCACACACTCATTATGGGAGCCCTGCCTGCCTTCTCCTGCCTTCCTGCCCTGTGGAACCTCCCTCTTCGCCTCACCCCATTTTTTTTTCTCATCATCCCATCTCTTCAGTTCAGACACCTTTTTTTTCCTCCCTGTATCTAGTATTATTTTGTATGACATTTTTTTTTCTTCCACCCCTTCGAATTATCAAAAGCAGAACAAGAAGGGGGAACGCTACACAAATTCTCCTTAGACCCTCTAGCTCCTGATGGTGCGCTGCTGTGGTCGTCGGACTGGACGGTTGTGCACGACAGTGATCCAGCGTAGAGCCTGGGGCCTATAAATGGTAATGCCCTCCACTTGCTTTCCTCATAAAGCATAATAAAAGGGGGTTATAAATCCTACCAATTAGCTGCGTCCATCAGTCCCCTTAATTGGAGTGCCCTGACTGGCTGGGGAATGACCTTGTGTGCCAGAGAGCTAAGACAGACGAGGAGGCCAGAGGGGAGATCTATGTGGATGTGGAGGACTTCCTTAAATCAACTGTATCTAACAGCCCGTACTGTAGTCGAGGGTCGGGGCATATGGTGGCAAAGCGTTAATGCTGACCGGCCCAGCTGATGTTGTCGGCGCGGCGTGTTTCCAAGTCTATATTCTAATATTCAGGCCAACTGTTGGGAATATTTACACTGTAAAGGAAAAAAATGATAAAAGGAAGAAAAATGTGAGCTGAAACCTCATGGATGTTTGAGCTACTAGGTTATCACAGCCCATTAAAGCATTAAGATGTCAATTAAAATGTCCCAACAGCAATTGAAATGTGTCCTACATGAGAGACGACATACGCATCAGGCAAAAAGACAGTCCACGCTGGCATAAAAAAAAAAACAGTAGGAACCCAAAGAAGCTGGCATAAAAAAAAAACAGTAGGAACCCAAAGAAGCTGGCACCTGATATTCCACAATCACAGTTGGGATTGTCCACTCCTATTGTAAGAAACAGGGACATGATAAATTCCATCTACGGCCATGAGGTTCGGGAATGGAAATAGAAGGAACGAGATTGAAGGTAGGCGACAAGCTGACGAAATAAGTTCCCTCCAGAGGGTGACTATAGGTTGGGCTCCTTTGTGTCACTATTGTCTCCTGAAGTATGTGGTCTCACTGGACGTGATGGACCTGCACTTGCTCTCTTGGATTCCTGCCAACTGTATCATCAAGAAAGAGCGGACAGAGAAACAGTTCTTTCCTTCCACCTGAGAGAGGTGAAATTTGCTTAATTTCCCCCCCTCACACAGTGAAAAACCTTCTAACAGAGCCTGGAATCTTGCGACGCTGTAGGGATTTTGTAGCTGAACCTAAAAGAACCTGCGCGTGATTACAGCCGTTACCCTCATCGGAGAAACAGCCAACGTGAGGTCGCAAAAACATTTTTCCCCTTCACCCGTTTTACCTGACTGATCTTGAACTCTTTATGGAGCAACACGCCTACCGCGTCGTTCCCACCCGTCCCCACAGGCGCCGCCTTTGATGACAGGTGTTCTGGGTGTTCGGTCTCCGCTCATCCGGTGGCGCGGTGCCGGCGCTTCCTTCCCCTCAGCGCGGCAGTCAGACCTGCCCTCTGTTCTCCTGTGGGCTTGGCCGCCGCGCCGCTGCTCTCAACACCTCGCTCGAGCGCTCTCTGCGGCCACTCAAACCCGAGACCTCGGCTTCCGCCCTCGCTGCGAGCGGCCACTATCTCATGACACCGCTTTTCCTCCGGGAGGAAACACTGGGCCCGTTTGTGCGCGGGGGGCTCGCATGTGTCCCCGCGCTGCTCTTCCTCTCCGCTCCCAACCCCTCCACCTTGGGATTAGGCAGTAAAGACCGGTTAACCAACCAGCTGTTGGAGAAGAGCTTCTCTCCGGCTGACTGAGGACTGCCGACAGTCGTTTCCTCTCTGTCTCGCGGTCGGGAGATAATTCAGTCAACAGGCTTTGAACTGCAGATAAGGGAGGAAGAGGATGACCCGAGGGATGGGCCCACAGTTTAGAGGGGCAGGCGACTGGAAGGGCAGCACAGGCTGAAGGAGGCAGTGGCAGGTGTTTGGGAACTGGAGAGGGCCAACTTAGATAAGACCTGAGACAGATGAAACTGCCCAGTTTACAATGCACTTTTAGGACTGTGTGGTTTAAAAGGAAGACTTAGACCCCCGCCCCCCCCTCGCATTACCTCAGTGCCAGAACAGCATCAATGCTGATGGTTTTCTTTGCCATGCAGAATTCAAATGCGGCGTCAGGTTTGCGTGACTCTTTTTGTGCTGAACGCGCGTAGCAATCAAGCAGCACGAAACCCTTCGAAAAAAAAGACGAACGTTGTGTGAAAGATAGAAACTAAATTGGGCTATTTAGGCGTTAATCTAGAGTTAAACGTTATCACTTTCTTCTTTTATTCTGACAGTCCACCCGCTTTGCACAGCTTTAAAAGACATTAGGCAACAACTTTGCCATACTTCTGTATATAGCTGCGTGTATATGTATACTGCTTATCTATTTATCTTTTTTTTATTTTTTTTTTTATTATTGCATAGTTATGTTGCGAGCCTTTAATTTGCCCGCCGGGGATAAATAGAATTGAACTAAACAGAACCTCACCCACTTCTGATTTTCCTGATGAACCAGACCTTCCGCCTGCCTCGGCTCACGTTCGACCGCCGCTGTCGCCCTGCTCCTTCGCGTCCTGTATTTTATGAATGCAAAAACACGAGGGGAGGAAATTAATTCTCGGTAAACGCTTCATAGAGTGGCTTTTGTTTTGTCTTCGGCACGTGGTTTTGCATACCTGCCAGGTGTTGTGCAGTGCAGAACCCCCCCCGCCCCCCCCCCCCCCCCACCCCCCCCCCCCCCCCCCCCCACCCCCACCCCCCCCCCCCCCCCCACCCCCGCCCCCCCCCTCCCCGCCCTCTTCCC
>CAAKHG010014479.1:43982-69451 GCA_901007715.1 Dactylopterus volitans
ATCAGAGTAGCACAATAGAAAAATACACCACCCGCATAACGTAAAGCCAATCGTAAAAGCAATCGTAGCAGAAAGTATTTGCAAGCCATTGAAATATCATTTGAGGTAGATAGACAGACAGACAGACAGACAGACAGACAGACAGACAGACAGACAGACAGACAGACAGATAGATAGATAGATAGATAGATAGATAGATAGATAGATAGATAGATAGATAGATAGATAGATAGATAGATAGATAGATAGATAGATAGATAGATAGATAGATAGATAATTATTATATATGTTATATCAAAAAGACTAAGTAATTCACTCCGTCCTGCACAGTCTGACTATCAATGTCATGATCTTTGTCAAACTTCTTTATCATACATGACTGCAGACTGCCGGAGGAGTTGGTATTTTGGATACATCTCATGAGTTAGCGGAGCCGGATCACTCTGCCGGTGGACCCCTTGAACCCCCCGGGATCAAATTAACAGTATCAATCTCCTGGCTTCCGTGTAACCTTTCCCCCATCCCGACTGACATTTGTGTTTTCCTTTGCCTTGGGCCTGGGCGTATGGTGGCCTGTGAGCGGATGCACAGACATACTGAATATGTTACAACAACCGCCTGCATGTATTAATGTAGGGTTATATCTGTGTGTGATGTGAGAATGTGTCGGTTTCCGCATATATATATATGTGTGTGTGTGTGTGTGTGCGTGCGTGTGTGTCTGTCTGCTAGTCAGTCCAGCTGTTGTGTTCGTCTACTGTGAAAACTGAAGCTATGCGGCAGGCAGCTACAGCGGCGGGGTTGTGACCTCAGATGGTGGCACAGATTCACAACTTGGGGCATGCTGATGAAAACCAGAGTCTTCACCAAAATAAATAAATAAAAAAAAAGCCGCGATATTGTTCTTGAGTCAAGAAATCCAGTCAAATGGTTTTGTCACATTAACAGTGGTGCAGCGCAGTGCAGCTGGTTCTTGTGTCTGGTGCATTCCTTCACGAACGTCTAAGCTGCCGTTTGAAAGGAATAGCACATGTCCTTGTGAGTGTTTGTTGTTTAGCAGGATTATTTCAAAAGAAAAAAAAAACAAAAAAACAACTTCCCCGCCTTCTTTCACCAAACTTGGTTGACAAACGTCGCATGGGTCATCGAGAACCTCAGTACAGTTTGGGGCTGATCTATTAAACTTGGTCGGGCGGAGGTCCACGCGCTCCAGGTGCCCTTCTGTCAGCAGGATTATGTGAAAAAATACCAAGCCAATTTTCCATGAAACTAGATGGAGGGGTTGAACATTGGCGAAGGGATAACATGTTCAAGTTTGGAGCCGATCTGGAGGAAATTTTACATGGATCTTGGCAGACACATGCACTCTACAGGGGGTCCTTCCTGTTTCTACATTCTATATTTCCCTTGCCTCTACTGCTAAACTTTGCTAAGAATTCAAGATGGAAGAATGCAGTTCTTTTTGTATCAATATAACCACAATAATGTGAGTCGCTGATAAAAGCCGTGCTGAAACAAAGATGGTTTAACTTTTGAGGACTCAAGGGGACACGGTGGATTTTTTAGTTGTAGCTGACGTGACGCGGGAGAAGATGGATGGAGATACAGTTGAGTGTATGAACCTAACAGTTGAGCCGCCATGGCGCTAATTGAGGAAGTGGAGCAACGGGTCACGGGTCCCCGGCACCTGTGCGAAAGATTAATGACCACAGAGCCGAGGGAGTGGCCTATCTGACCAGCTTAAAGGTCAGAGCTGCTTGACCTTTGCAAGGAAGTCACAATATTAACAATATCTGCACTAATGTTATTCTTGTCAAAGTATTATTATTATTTTTTGATTTGCTTCAAGGGATATCACAATTCGCCGGGGAACACGCCGCGGCATCATCGGACATCACCGTGGTACACGCGGAATCTAAGTGGGATTCATGCTCGGCTCAAGCTGCGGCCCCCCCCCCCAGCCAGTGATGACAGCAGAGACCTTCATCGCTAACATGTAGCGCCGCAGAAAAGAGATATCATCATTATCTCGACACAAAGGCGGCCCTCACATTGTTAAAACAATTTGCTGCTTGTTAATGTGGGCTGTCAGAGCGGCTCACAGGTCTGGTTCCAAGAGTTAAGTTGTAGGCTTTTTTTTTTTTTTTTTTTTTCCTTTTTCCCCTGCCTGGGGAATCACGGCGGGTACGAGGCTCATTTCCTCATCAAACACACGACGAGTGATTTGGAATATTTATGAGGCTCCCAATTTAAGTTAAACATTTAACAAAAAAGCATCCGATTAAAATGAGACAGCAGAAAGGGTTAATGTCCCTGCGGGCAGCCAAGGCTAAAAATTAAACATGAAATGCTGGAGATGAATTAAACTAGCAGGTCTAAGATAGATTTCAGCTCAGTGGCATTACTGTATAGGAGCAGGCGTGATATGCTATATGTTGAAACAAGCTTTTCATTGACTGTGACTTGAATTCTGATTAGGTATGAAGAGATAATGCTTTGATACAGTGCAAGATCTTTTTTTTTTTGTTTTTGAATAATTTACATGCTAATATGCAAACTTCATATAAATGAGACATCTAAATTAAATATATTACAAAAATAACACAAAAATCTTACATTTATAGACACACAGACTTGAAAGTTTCCGGCGGTGACCATGTGATGCGGTTCAGCGGTTCTCATTCGCTTTAATCCGGACATACTGAACGTAGCAGAAGAGCCTGAATACAGACGCATTAAAACTGCATCCTCCGCTTGTCATGCTGGCTCCCGTGTGCAGATATCTCAGCTAGCAACCCTGCTTAGGTCAGAGGGCACATGTAACACAATGCCATATTGACTTTATTGATAATCAATGGCTCCCTTTCATTCTCCCCCTCATCTCTTCTCGGCTCTGTAGCGGCAGATCAGTGAGCCGCTGAGAAGGAGGGGTCAGCCAGCTTCTGGTCTGCTCGGTGACTCTCACCACTTCCTGTTTAATCACCGCTCCTTTGGGGATATTCTCTCATCCATCTATCACGCCCAGAAAACTTCAGGTGCTGTATATATCGCTGAGAGATGAAGGACCTGGGTCAGTCGTGTGTGTGTGTGCGCGCGCGTGCGTGTGCGCGCGTGTGTGCATGGGGCAGGAGGTTTCTCTGACATGTATATGAGTTTGAGAATGTGGTGAATGTGGTGAATGTGCTGCGGCCGTCGTCCCAAAGCGTTTCCTTACTTGTCTCAGACAATTACAGACGCGCAATAAAACCCAGGGAGAAAAGCATTTACACATTTGAGCACGAGTAGTAGCAGAAACTTCATTAATTATTTCATTCTAAATTATGCCCAATATATTGGACAGGATAGTTTAGGAGCTAACAGTAGACAGCAATGTTCAGGCTACTTAAATTATAGAGCTTTAGCTAATATATAGTACTGCATGACTACGAGAAATACTTTATGTCAACCAGGTATTATTATACTAGTTTTTAAAGATAGTTACTTTCTTCGGTGTCTCCCATTGTTATTTAGGCACACATTTTATCCAAATTTAAGTTAAGATATTAATATTTTAATAAGAAAATTGATCCTAGAACTGGAAGCATTGCTATTTCAGAACTGACCTTCACACTACTTCTCAGTGAAAAAGTTCAGTGTTTAAAGAAACTTGCCGACTAGTTAGATAAGAAAGGTAGATAGCACTCAGCACCCAGCTTAGCATGAAGATTGTAAACATAGTGTGGCATTTTGGCAGCAGAACATTCTATTTTGTTGTTAATGCTCTAGAGATCAAAGTGTAAAAAACAAACAAAACTAACAGAAAATTTTTATGGGGTTTATGTGCATGACTATCTAGCCTGGCCATTGGTAGATGCCGTCTACCCAATCAGACAAGCCTAAATGTTAATTAACCAATTCATAAATACATTTTTGTTTTGAAAATCTAGCTAGTTTGGGTTAAAATGAGCAATATTCATCATTTTCATTTGACATGAAGCACAAACTGACAGTGACTCCTTCCTATTGGTTGCCCTCTAGTTGGACTGAATCTGAATCCAGTTCTGCTAACATGAGCACATGTTTGTTTGTTCACCGCACAAATTAGATACGTTGGACTTCTATCGGTCCCACATCCTCACTAAATCCCACAGTTTGAGAGCATTAACTAACATCCATGTTAAATCACCATTAAAATACCAGTTTTGTTTTTGTTAACAATGCATATTGCATATTGATGTCACATGTTTATTGAATGCAAAGTAGGAATGCTGTTTGTGTATGTTTTCCCTGGCAGCCCTGAGGGAAGTGACTGATGCCTGAACCACAGAGGCGCTGCCTCGGGCCATCATATGTTGCCCTCCGAGATTCCCAGATGTAATCTGCATCCAGCGTGTGTGTGTGTGTGTGTGTATGTATATGTCTATATCTATCTATCATTTGTTACCCGGCTGTCACCCATAACAAGCTTACCTAAAACAAATGTGAGTGAGCTACGTTAAATCAGTATTTTTGTAGTGCTTTTTTTTTTTTGTCATTTTCATGTCTAATCAATTTTTTTTTAATAAGATGATGATCACTTATTCACATTTTCATGACAAAAAAATAAAATAAAAGCAGTGCAAGTGCCCTGAATGGCCATTCTCTTAAGCAAATTCTTCATGGCGTCTGATTTATTATAATGTCCCCTTAGTTGATGCAAATGGTTTTTCTGCGATCATCTTGTAGCCTGGATCCTAGAGTGAAGACCTTCCAAAGGCAGCCCCCTATTGTGGTGGTGTGATCTCATTTTCTCAGCAGAGAGGCAAACTGCCAGCCTCCCTCTGATCCACCTAGCAGGAGGGGACTCGGCCAGGCTGGCTAGCCCGCTGACCCCTGGGTAAAATCTCTAGCTGTGCTGGGCCAGCGATGGGGCATGAATGACTGAAGCCATAGGGCTGTGATTATCTGACCTGGCGGCGGGGTTTTGCAAGCTGTCCCATTCTGGCGTGTGGGCGGGCAAAGGGGGCAGAGCGGCTAAAATGGGAATGAATGTATCGATCGTGCTGCCATTACGAGAACCACACACACAAGCTATTTTTGCAGGAGGGGGACCTCAAGTGCTGGCAGAGACAATCGGTGACGCACTTAAGCCCCTAAGAAGCGCTCCAGTTGATGGGAGAAAGATGCAGGTGAAGCAAAGTCTCAGGACTAGTTCGACGATGAATCTATGTATTAATGAAGCCGTTTTCACAGCAGCAGCGTGTGTGTGTGTGTGAATGACGTCCGCCATAGATGAGTCCTCCGTTCCCTCCCTTTGCTGCCCATGACGGGTGAGCTGCTCCTACTTGGGATGCTGCGGTTCAGAGGAGACCTATTCTTACGCCACTCAACAAAACTCCTCCACTTTTTTGCATAAAGTAATTGCTGTCAACGAGTGTGCACTGCAGAGAGCCGCTCTGGCTCCACGAGAACAGAGGGTGAGATTAGGGAATAAAAGAGCCGAGTCACAGGCACTCCCGGATCCTGCATCTGCGCCGCGCCGCCGTGGAAGAGGGCTGACAGTGATGAATATTGGGCAAAACTTGGTATTCCACATGATGATTTGCCTTAATGAGAATTGATGAATCTGCAAGAGGGGGACTCGGGATTGTGTGATGAGAGGAGGGACCGCTCATTAGCAGCCAGTCATGCTAAGTTGAGCGGCTTTAAGGTGGGCATGAGTGCTGGGCTGAGCTACACCACTCCCATAGTTATTCAAGAAACATCAGCTGATACCATTGATCGATACCGCCGCACGCAGAAGAGTGTCAATGAGTTGGAGAAGGGGAAAAAGAATCAATAAGGAAACTCCTTCCTGTGTTCAAAAAGGCATCTGGTAATACTGTCCACGATCCAGCATGTTTATTTGTTTATTTATTAGTGTGTCAGGTCCCACATGTGAGAGATCTATAGCTATCTCTCGATCTATATGCATGAAGCTGTGGTAAACACCTTGGTGCGGGGCAGTCGCTGGGCCTCTGCTGTCCCAGCGGCAGCCACTTCGGCCCGATAAGGGGAAAAGAGCCGCTGGTCTAGCAGATGGCAGGGTGGGCTTTGAAACGCCATGGCCCCGAACGAGCCCCAGGCAGCCCCAGGGGCCAGCGCATGGCCAAAGCTCCACGTGTGGCAAGCCAAGAAGGACATTAAGTGGATAATAGTTAATAGTGAACCAGGTCATTTACTATCATGTGCGTACTTTATGGAGCACGACTGCCACTCCTGTGTGCAGAAGGGGGGCGGGGGTGCCGCGGCATAGCGCGGGGCTTAACTTTTAGATGCAGATAAAAGTGCTAAATGAACACGCGGAGCCATTTGTGGACCGTCACATTCTTGGGTAAACATTGTGCAATACCTCAGGTGCTTTAATAGCTTGTTCCTGGGTTGATGAGAAAGCGTATTAGTGAAAATATTTTTCCTTTCAGTCATATGACCGCCTCGCTCATTTCAACATTTTCCACCCTCAAACGTTATTGCCCCTCTCCTTTGCAGAACCCAAGGCCATGTGATGTGTCACTCCGCTGTGGTTAAGTATAGATGAAGAGATAGGCTCTTTAATATCCAGGAGCTCATTTCGCCGCGGCTGGCAGGTAACAGCATGATGACAGCTAAACAAGCCAGCCTACAGGATGGGACACGAGCCACGCCGGGCATGTGGACCGAGGCCTGCCTGCTCCCGGGTGCACACACACAAGGGACGCCAGAAGCACTTAAGACATATAATTACTGAGAAACAGTTCGTGGTGAAAGCATGCATCCATGCAGTCTGCTCTGCTATACAAATGAAATGAAGATGCATCACTCAAGTACACATATATGCAAGTTTTGAAGCAAATGGCCTCTATCAAGAACATTTTGCGCGTCCTGTTTATAACTTTACTGCTGGGACAGTGGATGTTTTGCCTTTTCTCAGTAATGGACTTTGTCATTGGCAAATGCAAAACAGGGATATCAAGGGACACATAATAGGATTGCCCTGTCCACATTGTACTTTATCTCAAAAGTGAATTAGGATATCTCTTATTATTTTTCAAAGTGAAAGCATGTGCCCAATAGAAGCATTCAAAACCATTTAACCCTTTTTGCTTTATTCATAATTGGATTTTAACTGCAGGTTCCCTCAAACATCTGGCCGTCACCATTTCTAATATTGGATTTTTGAAATACTTCTATTCTCAAAGCCCACTCTTTAGTCCTTAACTGTTGAAATGACATGGTTTTTAAATCAGCCAATGCACAAAATGTCCGACTGCACTGGTGTCATTAAACCTGCCTGCCTCACACAGACACATACACACATCCTACTGACTGCATAGCCGATTAGAGAGATGGAAGATTATGGACTAAATGAAGCCATTAGTTACGCAAACCTAATGATCATCTTATTTGTATGTATAAATCTGATTCATTTCCCTTCCTCAAGGCAAACGGTTCTCCCCTCAAATGATTTTGGAGGAATTGAATAAAAACAACAGCAGCATCAACAACAAAAACAACATCAGGACCCATAATGAAAGGAGCAGAGGCAAAGGCACTCAGGCGATTGCATCCATTACCTCTCTCCACTATATGGCCCCCTTCATAGGGATTACCCCTGGTTGCAGAGAGGTTGATTATTAGACGCTCGCAAAGGTTTCGTTTGAATCGCCCCAGTTAAACGAGAAATTGCAGGCTGAGGAGAGAGGCTAATAACAGTTATTAACCCCGTGCGGGCGGCGGTGTAAAAGAGCGCCACAATAACGAGGTGCACCACCAAGGTTTGAGGCGCAGCACAGCTAGCGCACCCCCGAGGAGAAGCTAACTTATTAAAATAATGAATTAGCCGACCAGATTACTGCAGCCTGCGGCAAAGGCAATTATCCCCCTCCAAATCCCTGGACAGAGCTCCCTAGCGCCACCATAAAACAAGTGCTCAGAAAGCAGGAGCTCTCCACTCCACACAAATGAATAGGCTGTTAATTAGGATCTCGCCCGCTGCGGTTAGCCTTCCCACTGCCATAACACAAACCACTTCCACGGCGGGAGAGGAGGAGCCGAGAAAGTAGCAGGAGGAGGCCGACTGAGTGCGATTGCAAAAGATAGAGAAATGTGTAAAGAATGAACATTAAAAAGTCAGACCGAAATTCAGTTATATGAGGAAAAAAAATGTAAAGAATGACAACACAAGAGCTACACAGACTGATAGTTCGAGGGCAACATTAGAGGCAACGTGTGAGGCCTTTATAGAGATAAACAGGGGGCGGCCAAGCCCAGTCTAGCGCTGTGCTCTCTGCTAAACACCTACTGCCCAGAGGTCAAGTCCAGTGGGTCAACATGGCCTCCAGGGCAGCTGGCGTCTTTGGAAAATGAATGCACCGCATTTGAGCGAGCGGCTTTCAGTCCAGGCATGAAGAAACATTCGGACAAGGATGGAAGTGAAGTAGGCCAATGGCCACCCTGAAAAAGGAGCCTGCTGTACTTCATGACATATATATATACAGCTCCTAATGGTTATAAATACTCAAGTATCACATGGTTGACATCATGAACCAAATCTGGCCACCTTCTGCTATCACCTTCCAGCTTAACTTCAGCACTAATCACAAAGTTTTGAAGGCTGGACTCACCTTGTCCTGCATAGCCACACTTACACAGAGCACGGAGACGACTGTCAAAGGGAAAAGTATGCCAAAGGGATGACTGCTGCACGTGTTGTACTCCAGCTGCCCACCCATGTACACGGCATATTTTGCATTTCAGTTAAAAGGCCTGCATTGATGGTAAATTTAAATATCAAGGCTTTAACCCCACTCTGGTTACAGATTAACTTGTTGCAAATACATCCTGGTCCGTATCTCAGAGTTTCAACCAACTTAAAGGTATGACAGGTAAAATATCTACATGAATATTTCTTAAAACATCTAGACATGTTATACAATATGTTCTGTTGTGTACTTACATAAACATTTCCCAAAATGTTCAAACCCAGAGGAATCTCTAGTTTTACTCAAGTTAAAGGCGGTTGGTGTCGCATGCCCTTTACCCTCTCTAGTTGCTATGATACAGCGTTTTTCTGCCATTAACTGCATGCCCTTTTACCACAACGTAATTCAGTAGACACAATTTATTGATAGAATATTTCAATATCGATTAAACTTACTATGATATACTGCTATGATGCATGGCTCATGCCAGCCACCAAGCAGATTTGCACGGTATATGACATTACACCAAGACTCACAAAATTATTCTATTGTTTGTTTGTACCTAGTTAGTAATTTTACATTAGCCAGTGTTACTTCCTGCAAACCTAACCTGACAACCTCACGTGCATACGACTTTGATATATTACCTTGTCTGTGCACAAGACAACAACTCCCATGATCCCACACTGCTTCACACGACATCAAACTACAGCTTTTGTAATTGTTTTTGTAATTTGTTTTTGACTGACAATAACCTGGCTATCTAAGTGGCGGTCGTGGCGGCAGAAATTCCATACAGGAGTCACACTAACCACGTTTACTCATTTGTTCACTTTTTATCAACAGTGATATTGACTCATGGTTGACTTTTCTTTTCTTTTTCTTTTTTTTTAGGAATTCTGCATCCAATATTATCGTCCTTAATAGTGAGGTACTCTTGGGTGTGTTATTTCAATGACCTTAATTAAAAAAAAAAAATGCTATATTTACATTACACTTACAGTGTGTTGTAATTTGTGCTCTCCTGACACCACACAGTACTGTATTTACTATACGTATAAATATAGATGTAGTCAATTGAAAAAAATGAAAACGTGTGTATTAATATTTTGAAAGCCACACTCTTTATAGCGGGATTTTCTCCCAAGAGAACGATTATATAGTCACACAGATATGCAGGGCACGAAACAAGACATTATGCCAGTGTACTGTATGAATATGCCTGCAAGGCTTGACATGAATGCAATTTCATGTAATTTGAATGCCTTTCATGAGGCAAGGACTCTTTTGAACTGTCTTAAAAAGCTCATCCACCATGGTAGCTGCCAGTGGCCCTGGGTACAGAGGAGTCATGTCGACAGGCCCAATTAATGATGGGCGTCTGAGAGTGAATGAATGAGGAGCTTTGAGAGGATTCCTCCACCTTAAATCCCCCTGTGCTGCTGCTCCCAGACTGCCTGTGAAGAACAATCAAACGGCAGCAACCCCCTCCTATTTATCACTTTAAGACATTAGCCAGACATGGGCCTGAATATTAACCAGCTCCTTTTCCAGGAGAGTTCCACACCAAAGGCTGCGTGTGGCAACATACATTTTTAATCACAGGGGAAAAGGAGGCCTCTCAATCGCTCTCATCTATTACTGTGTGTTTAACTCTCAGCTTTTTTTTTTTTTTTTTTTTTACTTCCAGGGCTCTCAAACCTCAGAACAAGCTATTATATATCTGCGGCTATTTCCTTGCTGTTTTACAAATTAAATTGTCATATTATTTACAGCTTAGTCAAAACTGCAGTGATCATCATCATTAGGATTTCACGGCTGGTTTCCACACCCGGTCTGTCCTGATCAACTACAAATTGTTTGCAAAGCAGAATAAAACTCTGCGAGTGACTACCATGACGCACAGTTCATTTCCCTGGGTTGACTGTGTCTCGCAGCCTAGGACAACTGGGCCAAGGCAGTGGAGCGTGAACCGGGGTTCCTCGGCTTAATTGGAGTCATGTTCTCCAGAGCCTGGAGCTGCTCCTCTCCCTGCACCGGCCTCTCTGGTGCCGGGCCTATGGTGAGACCAGGAATGGGAGGGCACGCGAATCAGGCATCCAGGGACATGAAGTGTTCACCTCATCCTCTCCCTCTGGGTCTCCCCCACTGTGACACATGGCACCCTGGTAACAAGGTCACTTGACTGCTGTGGCACCACAGGGGGAGGTGGCCTTTTTATCAGGAGAGAAGACATTCTCTAAGAAGAATCTAAAGGAGAATCTGCTCGCAATTCACATTTATTCAAAAAAAGATGAGAAGGTTTTCTGTATCCAGGAGCTTTTCTTTTGAGTTTTTCAAGGGCATCAATTTAGTTATTATATCACAGTAGTAGAAATATTAAAAAAAAAAAAAAAAAAAAACATGCCAATGTGTGTTCTTAATAGAAACTGTGTACGGTGGAAGAACAAAATTACAGTTATTTCCACTCCTTGTATTGTACTGTAACTTGCATTGTTACATTTCTTTGATTCACCTTTTCTTCCTTTTTTGGGGGCCATAACTTATGACAATGTTGTTGACTCTCTATTCTCTAAACAAGTGTTTTGTTACTTTTCGCTCCCTGTGTACATAAAGGTAGCGAACAACTGAAGCGTCAGATAATACAATGAGGAACAATGCAACATTTGTGACCATAGATTATTCATCGCCTCTCTCAGTCCCCTTGCGTGTTTATTTAGGATGGAAACTCGTGGAAAGGACACAAATATCAGCGCCGACACACAAGACTAACTTCAGTGGAAGTGTCACAGCACACTTACACTTTAATCCGTTTGTTCCCATGATGCACCTCAAACAAACTCCACCGATTCCAGTCATGTGGCCTTTATAATGCGGTGAAGTGAGTGTGCGAATATGGAATGCCTAAACAACCATTATAATCCTAATAACACACACACACACACACGATGTAAAAATGGCATCCAAATAAGACCAAAATAGAGAATACACTTACTGCAGCTCTCATTCATATAATTTTGAATATACCACAAAATGTTCACACTCCCCCAACAAACTCAGACTCCAGACTGGGAACTCTTGAAAACAATATGCACCTTAAGGACTCTCTTCCCCTGCACAGTTGTCCACGCACCTTACTGCTTCGGTAGTTATTTATTGTTTATTATGCCTGCTGCAATCACACTGTAAATATGTAATTCTGGTTAGCATAGAACTCATCACAATAAAACTCTCACTTGATCACATGATCCTACCTGCACTTCATCACTCTACTCTTTTTTTCATACGGTACACCTCCTTTGCGTGGCGTTTTAAAGATTTCTTTGTGACAATTTTGTCATTCATTTTGTGTATAGCAGCTTTTTTTCTTTTGGTCATTATTTTGTTGTATAACACTGTTTTGATTCCACCTCATGCTGCTCAACCAAGCCTTTAAATTGCCCCCTGGGTTAAATAACATTTTTTTTAATTGAATTTAATTGAATACTGTATATGTGTGTTGCGTGACATACATCTAAAGCAATAGTGATGAGGCAGTTTAACACATCTATAAAAAGAATAATACATCTGACTTGTGGTTTTCTTAGTGATATTCATATTCAATAGTCTATTTTTCATTTGTGCAGGTTCCCACTTATCAATCACTACTGTTTAGTGAGGGAATTAAAGAAATCAGTTAAATGAGGTGCACCATGCATGGGTTGGCACTGCACTGCCAGCATTTATCAATCTCAATCAAAACTCAGCAAAGTCATTCGTGTCCAATGAAAGTTTTCCTCTGGAAATTTTGCCTTCCATTAAGAATCAAATTAAGCACCCGACCGGCGCTCTCTGGAATACACACACCCGCTTAGAAATATACACACTTCTAATTTGTGATTTATTATGTTCTTGATGTGGTAAGAGCAGTGGTTTGCTGCCGAATGAGAGGTGGTTTATCTGCTCCGTGGTGGGTACAGTGTATGTGTGTGTTGTGTGCGCAGGCATGTGCATTTGCCAGTGTGTTTGTGTTATAGAGAGAGAGGGTCGGGGGTGTGGGGGTGAAGCAGTGAATGCCACCATCATTCACTGCTGTGGGTCAGCAGTCACACGTGACAGCAGGTGACCAGTGTCAGACAGGAAAGGTCACAGGCTTTGCAGACTGCACTCGCTCACGGTTTACACATCCTAAAAAACATCCCGCCAACGACCGGGGTAACATTTGGCTCCCTAAGACTGATTATCTGCTGTTCACATCTCCAGGGTCCGTTCTGAAGTTTGAGCCGAGATGTTTGCTGATTGAAGCGGCCACATGTGCAAGGCTCTCTCGGCTGGACGCCTGTTTGCCTGATCATTTTCTTTCTGTCCTGCTCTCCTCTTTGACTATTTAAGTTTTTCCATTGTCCCTTTTCCTCCTATACTTAGACAGACCACATCATTTCTGCCTGACTCGTCTGTCGGTGTGGACCTTGACGATGAAGTCTGGAGGCGGTGTTTTTGAACATCTTTCAGTCTGGCTATCCTCTACGGGAGTCTTCTGACTTGAAGGTACAACCTTATTTGTCTAATGCATGATGCATATTTGACATTCACCTGTGCTTGTGTCTGTGTCGGCACCTTATTCTTGCGTTCACAGGCCTATTAGTTAAATAGATAAAATGCATTGTTCTGTTTTCATCTTTTTTTTTTTGCCTGAGGGGACTTTTTTCCTTGATTGCATTACAATTACAGTGGATCTTCTCTCATTAGTGGCTAGCATATTTTAATTTCTTATTTCGGGCAGGGAGCTGCATGCAAACACATGCAAGCAAATGCACACACTTTTTTTTTTTTTTTTTTGCTGCTAGCCAAGTTTACTTTCAGACTGTGAGGTCAGATGTCAATGAATTTGAACATGTAATTTGAATTTGATGCAACACATAAAACGAACTGCGACTGTAACAGGCCTATATGTCCATTTGTTGACTAAATATAGACTATGAATATAGTCTATATTTCTGTGCTTGTCTGAGTAGACAGCCAGACCAGGTTGGACAGCTGACGTTGTTCCAGCTGCTGATAACATCTGCAGAAAGCCCATTCTTTGCTGTAAATTTCACAAATTAGGGCGTATAACTTAACTTAACACTGCTCAGATGTTCGGGTGTAAAGATATCCAGTCAGCACCGCTTTGCCTTATGCTGCCTTCCGCTTAGTTTTGGGTCGGACTGTAGTCAGGTCTCAGTTACGTCATCGGGGCGCGCAACTGTCAAGATGACAGAGAACATTAGTAACGTCCGCTGTTTGATCAGCCAGATAAATTCAACTAATTCACACAAAAATGTGGAATTTCATCAAGTTGCTGAATTTTAACACGGCAGACTGTACCTCCTCTTCTCCTCAGAAAGTCCTATTTTACCTCCTGAATGTGAGCTTGAACAGCTGTGGATGAAAACGACACCATGAGAACTGTGCGAGTGAACCAAAACAATCAAGTTGCAGCTGGACGCCCAAACAATGAGCGGAAACCTGCTGCAAAGCCGCGTGGAGCCGGGGGCGACGTCTGTGTGCTCAGCCCTGCGAGCGACGCCTCTCACATATGAAACCATGTTATTATAAAAATATTGATTATAGCCGCCTTAAAGGTAAAACGCTGGGTGTTTTGGTTTTATTCACTATGAGGGATAAAATCAGCCTGGATGAGGATTAGCCATGAAGTTTTACGCTGGAAACCTTTGTACTAGCCCCTTCATTGTGGGGAAAAAGGGCATTGATAGGAAGGCAGATAGAACTGATCAATAAGAAGTGCAGTTTTCTCCTCAGGCCTTCTTTCATATCTCTCTCTTGTTTGTGTTTTGAAGGGGTCGGAGGTAAGGCCTGGTAAAGTGGTGGTGTGGGCGGGCTTCTGCCCCTTTATCAATCAGGATTTTAATTACACACGTCTAGGGCGACAGCTAGATTAGAAACCAATCGACGCTATCGGCCACAAAATCTAATTACTGTTTATTGACAGATAAGGGCAGGCCCCCTTCACTTTTCCAAATAAGATAAACCTCCCCCCTCGTACACAATGAAAAGCAGCTCATACTGTCATGAAAGACTCTATGATAAGTAAACCCCCCACCAGAGAATTCCTCTACGCTTATGGAGAGATGTTACCTCTGTGGACTTCTCCGGTGTGAATGGCAGAGCGTCGGCATGTGGGCGTCACATCACACCTCCTCTTTAAGCTGTTGGTAAAAGTGTGACTATACTACAGTCGGGCTCATGTGTAAAAAACCTTTAACTCCGTGTTTCATAAACCCCACTTCCTCCCTTTTGCTCAGGCTTACTCATAAATCAATGAGGTCTTAATGATGAGTAATGAGTGACCCTTAACCCTGCGGCGTGCGCACAGGTGAACAATCCCGTCTCCTGTAGACACACATCTCCCTTGAGGACAGTCCATCCTAGATGTCCTCCCCACTCCTACGCAGACGCTGGCTGCCTGACCAACTCCCCCCGCCCCACTCACCTACCCTCTCCCAGCCGCCCGCCGCCCTCACCCATATCAGCCGGTTTTATAGCCTCCGTCACTGTGCAATGCACTTTGCCTTTAAAGCTGAGAATCTGCCTCAGGTAAATATGGAGTAAATGATTGGATTATTGTTCTTTCATTTGGCTGTGTAGTAATGGCTGGATTATAAACATTGCAGAGTATAGATTTCCTGTCAGATCCTATGAATCAGACATCCTTATCTCATTTCCAGACTGCCGCTCCACCCAGAGCTGCCATCTCCCAGCCAGGGAGTCTGGGAGAGCATGGGGAAGCCACATATGTGCATGCACGCACACACATACTCTCTCACTCACTCAGTCACACACACACACACACACGGACAGAAGGATAAACAAGCACACACAATCACACACACATACAGAGGGACCGTTGTCACCCAGCACAGAACCGGCTCTCCAAAGTCCATTCGAAGATTTCAAAAACCACTTAGGTGCCCTGTCCATATTTGTTAAGCGAGTAAATCTAAGGGCTACGGTGCACTGAATTCATAGAGAGAGGGGAGACAGCGATGGAGTGAGCATCAAAGAGAGGGGGGAAAGGGAGCAAGATGTCTCCTAAATGAAATTTAGGCAAGGGTGGGCTGGAGGGTGGCTGACATCAGGTGGAGGGAAGAAAGGGTTCGGACCCTCTGATTTGGTTTGAATCCGGCAAAGAAAAATGTTTTGAGTCTGAATTATGCAGCATTTTTGACCAGAACTGGAGATTGATGCCTGATCCCTCCGATTCTTAGACATCATATCAGTAGTTGCGCCTGACATGTTTCATGTTTTTCTCTCTCTGCTTGTTCACTGAATTTCTTTGCAGTGGATTACCAAGGCTGTAATTGAGTTAGGGAGCTGCGTGGAGCACGCTTTTGTTGGAATCCATCAAAGCTCAACAAGACAACACACCTTAAAATGGTTTTAGTAAAGACACTGAGTTTAAGACAGGTTGTAAAATACATGCTACATGTCAGGTTCCTAACTGATACATCCTGAAGACAGCACTGCATGTTCTTTCATTTTTTTTTTTTTTCAGTCTTAAAAGGGCCTCGGCTCGACCTGTGTTGGACATCTATTTTTAGTGCACTTGCATTCATTAAGCATCTGGGTATCACAGCAAGACGGAGAGAAAGATTATCAATTTGTTTGGGGATGACAGTCAGAGAGCACGCACACAAAAAGAGGTTAAATTACATATGAAGGGATTAATCTATTGATTTCAATACTCAAAGATACGCTTATCTTTGTGGATCATATTGCAGACAGAGACGGCTGAATGCATTCCATGGGAGTCTTCCTCGCTGTACATACACCACTGCAGGTTCAGATCTGTTCCAACCAAGTATGATTTCCATTTCCGCTCATTATTTGGCATATGATATGTGATAAATTAATGAGAAATATATGTGACAGTTTCCTGAAGTTGGACTATGTTAAATACCTCCAGGAAAATTGCTCCCTGACTAACTGAACAACTGAAGAACGAACACATTTGATTAGGTGTCTTGGTTTGAAAATGTGCGTAAACTACTCACATCACTGATTAGAAATATAGAAACATTTTTGTTGGTTGATTGGCTGATTAATAAAATTAAAAAAAACAAACAAACAAACAACAACAAAAAAAATCATCATCCTTTTCATGCTACTTTTAGAAGGACTGTGTACGTTACAGGAATTCTTAAATTGAGCGATATTTTTCAGATAACAGTCTGGATAATCTGGCTGTCGGAACATCTTATTGGTAGTTAATGCATTCTAATAGATGGAACTGAACAGGATCGCTGTTGTCATTCCTTAGTGGTAAAGCGCTGCACCATTACATTTATAGATTTTCTCTTTGATGGGATAATTTGGTCCTTATATCTCTCACAAATTAAGTGATCCTCAGTGCTCCTAGTGCAGCTCAATGTGCAGGTCCCATTTTCAAATACAGTTAATTGCATTCGAAAAGAATCAATGATACTTTCACGGTGACAATATCATTCTTTTAATGTCACTTAATTTCCTCAGTGAAATGATTACATCAATAGCCTGGAACCCATTTCTATCTTTCAGCATGAATTAATCTATTAAGGACAATAATTACACGTTTGTAATGGATAGCTTTTTGTACTTGCACTTGAGTCTCCATTGTGTGCCCGGTTGCTGGCACCGTCCTGGCTGTCATTCATTCAGTTTATGAATTACGCTATCACCGTGGGGAAATAAATAAATAAATAGGGGCACCTCTCTGCCGCTGCGGCGCCTCCGCGGCCTTGTTGTGAGGTAGCGCGCCCCCTAGTGGAGCTGGCGGAGCCGGTTACTGCTGTCGGCCGCTGCACAGCTGAGCCAGTCAGTCACCGACGCGGAGCTGGAGGTGCGTGGAGGGCAACCTGTCATGAGGCAACACAGGAATGAGTCAGGCTGCACACGCATTATATGAAGCTCCACTGCTGAAATGGTGGTTGTTTTTTTGTTGTTATTTCTTTTACATGGTCATGTTGCTGTATTATGTTTAGGGTTTTTTTTTCTTTCCAAATGTCAATAGCAGAGCCCATGATAGAGCCTGATGACCACAGGGGAACTTCACAGTGCACCAACGATGCTGGGCTGCAGCTTCCTGTAAACAAGCACGTGTACTGATCAGGGGTTAAAGCACAAAATCAAATTCACAAGGAGTGTGAGGAGTTCGCGGCCGTCTGGGTTACGTGATACAGCGACTGTGATCTGCGCAACAGACGCGACTCTGCGATTCTCCTCTTATTTATTCATCAACAGTGGAAACCCAGCCGGCCACCGTTGATCCACCTGTGCGCGACTGCTGTCACCTTCTCCAGTGGTTTTTTTTTTTTTTTTTTTTCTCGCACGATTTTTTTTTTTTTTTTGCCAACCTCGACAGAAGTGACAGATATGCGAATATAAACACGGGGACGTCATAGTAACACTGAGCTTCATCACCAGCTGATGTGCCCAGAGGGATTCACGGGGCAGTAAAGCCTAAAGATACACACACACACACACACGCACAGACGCGCGCACAAAGGTGTGATCAACATTTGGTTGTGAAATAAATGTTTAATTTAAATTCACAAGACAAACTACTTTTTTTTGTTTGTTTGTTTGTTTGTTTGTTTTTGTTTTCTCCGCATCGCAGCGGACTTGTTTAGCCTCGAATCCCGTCTGACCCCGCCGCTCACCCGCCGCCCGCCGCCGCCGGTGGAGGTGCTCGGCTGAGTCAATGGGCGCGCGCCGGAGGAGGAGTTGACAGCGCGGCTGTGGCGTGTGACGGTTAAACGGGGCGCTCGGGAGCACACAGCCACACCAACACCACCACCACCACCAGCAGCGCCACCGCCGCCACCCATACTACTACTACCGGCACCAGCAACAGCAACTGCAGCAGCAGCAGCAACAGCAGCAGCACCGCCGCCGCGACCCGGACACGCCACCTCCACAAGCGGGCTGTGCTCACCCGGGGATGTGACATGACTTGTCCGAGTAAGGTACACCACACTCCAGCAGGCTGCCCTCCACATTGCACACTCTACTTTCTTCTTCCTCTCGTCCTTCTTTTCTGAATGACTTTTTTTTTTCTTTCTTCCTAGATTAACATTCACGTACCTTTTTTTTTAATGTAGCTTAACGCACCTGTAGCTAGCTAGCAGAGGTGAGCTGGGGCTGAGGGGGTCTTTCACCTTTCCAACATGGAGGTGGTGGCTTCATTTGCCTGATCAATTTGACCATCGCAGGGTTAAATTTAGCGACTTTTTCAGGCATTGCTGGTTGTTTATTTTTGTACAAATACGAGGGTAAAATAGTGAAATCATTCCATTAGTGTAGTTTTAGAGTTTTAAGGGTTTTTTTTGTGTTTATGTGCTCCCTTTAAGTCCAAACTTCATCGGACTGTGTTGACATTTTGTAGGAAATTTTTAGACGCTGAATTAAAACATCACTGTTATTAAAACATGCGCAAGTTGAGGCATCACGTTGCTCAGCTTCCTGAGTTTAAATCAACCACTAAGGAATATGTCGTTTTTCTTTGTGAAAACATATGCATGAAAATTAGAATTAAGTCATTATTATTATCAGTAGTATTAGATGTAACCACATTTGTGGTTAAGTCACTTTGTTGTCTTCTTGTGACAAGATAATGTTTTCTCAACCACTAAAATGCACACAAGCGATTTGCAAGTTTTGTTTGATACATGTGATTTCACATCTGTTGTGTGTGTGTGTGTGTGTGTGTGTGTGTGTGTGTGAGATATCGCCAGCAACAGTTTGAACAAGCTAATAGACACTATCCTGCTCCTGCCTAAACTAACTTTTCATGCTATGTGTAATTGAGTGTTTTCCTCATGCCACCCTATCCTTTATTTGTATCAGATCGCTCGCTGTCACATCAATTGTCACATACCGTGATTTCTTCATAACAGAGCTGATAAGAGTCCGCGACAACATCGGAAGGGCTTTCATAGCTCACACTACGTGACAGAAGCCTGGATGTCAGATATCAGCTTTGGGAGGCCAAATGAAAATATGCAGAAATGAGATTTATCAAATGGAGGCAGCCATCAAGGTCAGAGGCGGTGCATGGGTTAGATACCAGGGTAATGGTGGAGTCGGTCATGAGTGGGAGTGTACCAGCATCTCCTGTGGTTCTCCATTATGTCACAAGGTTTTTTTTCAAGTACGCTGGATTAGCTGTTATTGCTGAGTTGTGTGTTGTGTGGTTTTGCAGCGATTTGACTGATAATGAGTGACTTTTTGGACAGCTTTTGTTTCTCCGATGGAACTTTTTCCCTTTTAACAAATTTAGAAATGTTAAATATTACAGTTGTAATGAACTAATCAATGAAATACAGGAGATTACGATTTAATATTACAGTCTAGCTTGTATACACTGTTTTTGTAAACACTGTGTTTTTTTTCCACCTTATTAGAGAATTAAACTGACAGGTGTTCAATTTGGCATCAGTCTTAATTGGATTTCATTTATTTAGTCATTTTGTTTTTGTCACAAAATAAGACCAGATGCTGTGTGATCTGCACCGCTGTGGAGGCACTATTGTTGCACATCAATAGGCCTGTGATGATCAATAGGGATTGCGTGATGTTTTTGCATTGATTATAGAAACGAGAGCCGATGAATGGAACTGGATTCCTCTCCAGGGGTTATACTGTTCCTGTTCAGCAGAGGAAGCTGGAGAGCGACCCAGCATACCTTTTGCATGAATCCGCTGGAGGACCTGGACTCCAACGTCACTCTGACTCCCATCTTTACTTTGACGCGGCCGAGGACCACATGCCCTGCGACTTACACTTTGCACAAGTCGAAAAATCAGAGCCGCTGTTTCTTTCTGCTTGACTTAACCGAGTGTCGGCCAGTGTTGGACCGCTCATTTCCCCAAAAAGATGCCATGGTAAGCTCTGCTCTTATAATGTGGGGATACAGTAACATGGAGACACTCACTGACTGTGAAATGGTATCTGCATTCTCGGCATTCTTACTGAGCTTGATCAACAGTGAAACACAGGCGGTTCTAAAGCCGGGGTTAGAGAAGACAGAGCTGGATTTTCCGCCGCTTTAGAAGCTGATGGGCTTCCAGAATATGAGTTATGGCTTGAGATCATCTCACACAGGTGGTGAGAGGTTCACAATGCTCTCTCACATGTAGCACCGGCAAATGGAGCTAGCAACGCAGCTCAATAAATACATTTACTGTCCTTAGTGGTTTGAAAGCTATTGCTTTTCGAAAATTGAAGTGCTACAGATGCACTCGACTGCTTGGTGTAGCATCTATAGTGTGGCTGAGGCTGGTGTCAGACTTCGTTATGTGTTATACAACAGCGCAGGTGTATATTTAAAAAAAAAAAATGCATATAGCAGATTTCAGCAGGTTTTTAACAGCGATGGTGGATGGGTTTTGAGATGTCAGCTGCCCAGTAAAGTTATGTGCTGCTGTTGTGTAAAGTAACATTGCTTTGAATTTACTGCTTCGTTTGATGCCAATATTTGCACTTGTCCATTAGACGAATGACACAGAAACAGAGATGTGGCTTTTCTTTATGCAGGTGTAAAACGTGATCACAGAATGTGAACTGATATCAGTTAATGTGATACATGCCACATTTGCTGCACATCGATGCAATAAACGCAGCTATTTTCAATTATTAGACTACAGTCAGACTATTTCCATGCAGCAACACTGACAATCCATCATTAGTCGTCATCATTTTAATTTCTGTTTGGATTTGAGTTTGTTTTTTTTTTTTTTTTTGTCATCAAGAAGTTGATGATTAATTGCAATGGAAACTTTGGGCATTGTCCTAGTTGCATCTGTGTGTGCCTGTTTTGAAACTAATTTTGCGTTTGTGCGTGTGAGTCCCCGCGTGCCATGTGAGTCGTATCCGGGCACAGCGGAGTGTGTGAGCGAGCGTTTGGATCCCTCCTCCCCGGCGCTCTGCCGGCCCCTCTGTCGCTTTAAGTCCTCCCCCTCGGAGCCAGCCAACAGCAGCTGTTCCATATTCATCAAGCCCTTGAGTCTTAAAGAGCCCTATCCCGACTGTGGAAAGAGTCATTCTTCTCGCTCGCGCTCTCATGCTCTCTCCATCTTAGCGCTCATCCCGCTGCTGCCTGCGCTTCTCTCTCACTCACACCCCCTTTTTACCTCTCTGCCTATCTGCCCCCCCCCCGTCTCTCTCTCTTCCTCTCTCTCCCTCTCTCTCTCTCTCTTGCTGTCACACACATTCACTTACTCTCACACACTCAGACACACATCCTTTCTCTCTCTCTCCCCCCGCACATATATACATAAACACACATGCTCACGCACACACACACACACACACACACACATGCGCGTGCACCCACTCAATCCATCAGAGTCCAACATACCTGTGCAGGCTGGGGGAAGCGGTGCTGGAGGGGGCGTTCGGCAGCGTCGTTTCTGAGGGTGCTGCGCTATCATTTGGGGAAGAAGCGGGTCTCAGTTGTTTTCTCTTTCCTCTTCCTCTCATTCCTGGAATGCTAAAACTGGACTGATGGACATTTCAGAACTTTGTCTTCCAGACCCTCTCAGCTATCATAACCAGTAGGTGCACTCTTTTTTTCCTTTCCTCTCCTCTGTCACTTCACTTTTAACCCCTCTGTTGTGATGCAGTTTTGTCTCTTCTTTTATTTCCGTCTTTTCATGTGCTCATCCGCACTTTAAACTGTGCAGCCTGCTCTTATTTTGTTTCCTTTCATAATTTTCAAGTGTCGAACTTTTTCCTGTTTTAGTGGTTATGCACTTTTCCTGGTTTTTGTCTTCATTTATACACCCTTTTATATCCACTAACACTTCTAAAAGTTCTGTTGTTCATTGTTTTAAGTGTGTTTTTAAATCATTTAGAACTTGATGCAACAGGGCAGGTGGACCTTAATATATGTGTGTAAATTTATTGTGTGAGCACGTATACTATATACAGCATATATATATATTTATGTACTAATGAATTTCATTGAGAGCATAACTGATTGATCGAGCTCGCCCTCAATCCAAAGTTCAATTTTGTTCTTTACTTAAAAAAAACAAAAACAAAAAAAAAACAACAACTCTGTTACTGGTTCAGTTGGTTAGTCAGAGTCAACCAGGGAGAATGTGAATAATATCACAGAGTTCATATTTACATTAATTATATACAGTATTAACTGGAGCCCGAGATAGATGAATGTAACCTCAGTGAACTGGCAGATCTGTCCCAGCCAGCGGCACGCAGAGCCAGCTCCTGGCTGCTGGGACAGTTAACAATCAAACCCGATAAAACTTAATGTATCACACTATAACTTGCGTAACTTACAAAATTAATTATCTTGGTATGTGGGAACATGTGAGGAATATTAGTTTCCTTTTTCGTTTTTAATTGAGAATTAAAAGAAACAGTGCACATTTTGAATGCATTTATGTTTACCTTAACACAACTGATAATTTCTGAAAAACAGCAGCTCAAATATTGGGCTCGTGTAAACCTTCCGTTCAATTTAGAAATAATTTTTTACATCACTTGTTAACATATCCGGTACTTGATGATTGCCAAAAAGTCAGCTCATTCAGACAATTGCCATTTTTGTTTTGCTTTCACACATGAACATTATTTATTGGTACCATAATTGAGTAAATTATTTGATTATCTTGCTGTTTAGATTTCAATGCACTGGCAGACAATACTTCAAATTAAAGTTGAGCTGAATTCTTTGAATGTCTTGCTTTACTTCCCTGTTTTGTTAATACACATTTAGTTTTTGCTCTCGTCAGTGCAAATTCTAAGAGTTGTCAGAGCAAACACACTAAAATATTGGACAGGTTTGCAATAATCTTATTTGTTTTCCTTTTAAGATGGATTTCACGAGTCCACACTTCTATTAATGAATTACACAAACGTCTGAGCAGCAACGCGGTATTTCTGTAGCACATCAGGTATAACAAGCATTTATGTTTCTCACTGGACTCTTTTGTCTTGTTAAATTAAAAATATTCGAAATCGAAAGGCAAAACTGCTGTTAATATTTTTGTTTTAAGCAGTCCCTCCCGTTGTACGACTGATACTGTGTTTTCAGTTTATTTTAAAAATCATATGACATCTTACTTTGAGGAAACCATGGGATTTTTGATTTCTAAAGATTTTTCCTGCAATGGCCGTTTATAACTTGTTTTATTCATTTTATATCAACAAGGGGAAACATTACTCGACATGTGTACATCATATATTTTCAATTACGTTGTAAATCAATTGCTTGTTTTATTCTAATTCATTTTTTTTACTCTCACACAATCTGTCAAAAAACAAAAAGTATATATGTAATATTGTTTTAACACTTGCATTTTGAGGACATCGTCTAATATTCTCTTGTCAATTTATTAAATGTGAAAAAAGTCATTCCAGAATTTTCACACACAAAAAAATCTTAATACGTTGCAATTATATTAGATTTTTAATTGTGGTTTACACTCATTGGAAATTTGTATGTTATAAAAAGAAAATACAATTCATAAATATTTAATGACACAAGACAGACATTACATTTTCTCTTCTGTGTTGTTCATATTAGATAACATGAAGGGATTTAACCTTATTTTAAAGTAACATTTACTCCCAAAGCTGAGTTATGAATGGGTGTTTGATGTGTAAATTATTTAGATAACTGACTGGAAGGAGTTAAAAAAAAATTGAGTAAAACTGTGGATGTAATTATAGATTTGTAAACTAAAAAATTCCCGAGTACTTCACAGTAAAGCACAGCATTCAGTCTTACATCATCCAGGCTTGCATTATCCTGAGCGTGCCCTTAAATTAGTTTAGTAGAGGCTCTTTTCTGCTAATTGTACAGCAGTATTTGTACCTCAGCCACCACCAGCCACGCACGCTCTCTCACACACACACACACACACACACACAAGACACACACACACACACACACACACGGCGCAAGCGGCGCCATCCGACTGCTGCTTCCCTTAGCGAAGATACAAGATTACACTGATTTAAAAGTTGCTTTGTGGCAAAAAGTGCAAATGAAACCGTTTAGGGAGGAAATGATGCTACACACACACGTACACACACACACACGTACACACACGCACACACACACACACGCACAGGAACAAGGCTTTGGTGTCCATGGTAACAGTGCCTAGAGGAGGACGCAGGGACAGCCGCCGCGCTTCTGTTTCCCCGTGTGGTGAGCCGGAGGAGGAGGACTCTCCATCTCCTGGAACCTCCTGTGGACGGAGACAAAGGGACAAGAGGGGCCTTTGATTCGCCGCTGAGTTCGACCAGGTGGTGCAGCGAGGGCTACGATTGGCTGGGAACTCTTGAGGGAGCGTTTAGGGAGATTCTGGGAGGTGAGATCAAGTATCCGAAGGCCCCTTTTTTTTCTACTGCATGAATGTAAGAAAACGTAGACTCGAGCCACACTCCAGTTTGAAGAGATATTTTTCAGGCACATTTGGTGCAAAAATTTTGATCCACCATCATGCAGGGATGGAGATCTGGAGATCTCACAGGAAGAGACGTGGGGGGGTTCCACTGCCTCATACAGGAGCTCAGGTTCTACCACGCAAGCTTCTGGAACCATCTTAAGAGTGTTGGCAGGACAGTTTGAGGTTCTTCTGGGGACGCTAGCGCCGCACCCAAGGTGGATGCTAGCGCCGCATCTGAGGAGGACGGTAGCGCCGCACCCAAGGTGGATGCTAGCACCGCATCTGAGGAGGACGGTAGCGCCGCACCCAAGGTGGATGCTAGCGCCGCATCGGAGGAGGGCGCTAGCGCTGT